>VZRX01016288.1:188237-270651 GCA_013398075.1 Notiomystis cincta
AAATTGTGGGCACTGAGACAAGGCATCAGGATAAACTGAAACAGTTTCATGCTGAGAGCAGTGGTCTATAAAATGCAGTGCAGAAAGAAAATATTTTTGTACCCTTATTTTTTAAATATCTAATTTTTTTGCTATCTCATCCTTTTTTAAATTTATATTTTTGTGTATGTTTTATAATGTACACTGTATATTGATACTGTAGTACATGTGTATAATTCTAAAGAAATATTTACATTTAACAGAGGTGCCTGCTCAAGAAGTTTTTACTCATGAGGTACATGATAAAAAGGTTTAGGGGATGAATATCATCATAATGCCCCAGTACTATCCATGGTACTTGGGAGAAGCACATCTAGGAGGTTTTCCCTCTGTGGAAATTATACTACTGTGTTCTGTGCCACAAAAAAAAATAAAGTAAAATAAAGAAGGCAGAAATAAAACCAGGCAAACTGCATAAAGATGTCTGAGGGGAATTGAAGGGATTTTCTGCTCACTCAGGCTGTGTAAAATGCTCCTAGATGGTGCCCAAAACTGCCCTTTTTATTATTGCAAAGCGAGTATTTGTTGGGAAAGGTGGTATCTTGCAAATTAACTAGTAGTTTTGGAAAAAACAGGCAGACATTTGAATACTTTTTTCAGGTCTGAATCAATAACTCCTGATGTGAATGTGATAGATGAAGAAGGATTTTTTTTCTTTTTTAATCCTGTATCAGCTTCATTTAATACAGATGGTGCCACCTCCTACAAATGTTTACTTATTTCCTTAGATTGTGAGAACTAAAATGACACACATTTTGTAGTAAACAATTATTTTTGCAACATATTGGGGTTTTGGTTTTGTTTATTTGCAGCATTCTGATGTTAAACTCTCTGTCAGTGCCTGAGAACTTAGTAATGCTCATGATCCAGGTCTGCTGTCAAAGAAAATTCACTTTTGCAAAAAGCAGGAACAGTGTTTAAACTACAGCACTCAGCATTATTCCCTTTGCGCTTTCCTGTGCACAGTAAAGCAAACTTTTACTTTTAAACCTTCCCAACTGATCCTGTTCTGTATTAAACAGATCAACCAGCAGTTCTGCTGAGGCACATTGAGGAGGCATGAAAAGAAGAGGAAAAAGATAAAAGATAGTTGTTGGCAAGGAATGACCCCCTGCATTCACCTGTAATGTTTTTATTGGGTTACTCTTACTATAAAGAAGGTATTTTTACAGAAAAAAAAATAAAATCCAGGTGAAATCTGTAGAGAGTATTTGATTTTAAATAAATAAAATGAAAATGCAGCTCTTGGTTCTGGATGCTTTTGAGCAGCTGCACACTTCATATTGATCAGCACAGATTAGGAAAGAGAAGAGACCACTGCAGCCTAATTTAATAATGGAAGTAGCAATGGCTGCAAAGCTTTTCAGAATTGATTTTTGGTTTTATGAAAATAGATCTTTTAGGAGAAAAACTGTAGATGTGCCAGTGTTAGATAATTCACTGCACTTTACAGTAAATGGTTCAGATTCTGCTTTTACCATGGCTTAGAATACATAGGGGTTTTGCTGACTTTTCCTTTCAATGTTTTCTGGCTTCAACCTTTGATAACTTTTCCAGGCATAGAGCAAAAAGTTGCTTATTTTTTGTTCCCTATTGCTGCTACATGTATTTTATAGTCTTGCAAGTCCTTAGTTCAATAAATTAACTCCTTAACTAAACTCCTCTTCTATAACTAAAACTGACTGACCTTCCGTGATATATTTTATTGAGAGAGGTTTTCTAATTGCTCAGTGATTTTCATATCCCTTTTCAGGTTTATCTTGTATCAAAATGAGACAGGCTATTTCAGAGCCAGTAGCAATTCTAGATGTGATACAACTTCTTTCCTCCTTGTGATTTCTCAGTTTATACATCCAAGGTTATGGGAAAGTTGGGTTTTTTTGGAGGGGGGGCAGTTGGTATTTCAACAATGTTTTTCCTTTTCCTTTTGTGTTTCCCAGGATAAAGTCTTATGTCAGGTAAGTATTGCCTCCAGTCTTTGCTTTTAAATTAATGAGCTCATCGATGACCTTATTGAAATGCATGTTTGCTTGCCCTGGCTGGCTGCGACATGATCAGGTCACCCTGTCCCAGTGCCTTCTCCATGTCATTATTTACCCTTCCCTCATATCATCCATGAGGTTTATCAGCAATATTCTGCTTTCTTCCAGGCCACTGATAAAGAAATCAAGCATTTTAGAGTCCAGGACAAATCCCAGACAGACCCCAAAGTATGTCTTTGTAGACAGATACATTATGAGGTGGTGGTGACACAGCTTCATGTTCCAGAAAGGTGGGGCACATAGACAGAAATTTCTTAAATTAAATATAATTCCCAATAATTTTTTTAAATTAAAAAATTAATGTTGCACCAAATCCAAGAATTTTCTTCTTCTTTCTTCTATGACTGCTTTCACCTTTACATCCTAGTTTCTGACCACAGAAATGCTTCCTGGCTGTCCTGGTGAAGTTGGTCAGGGTAATTCCCCAGAAGTCCTCAGAAGCGTGAAAGCTTCAGATGTTTCTGCGGTTTTTTCTGAGTATTTGTTTGCTTGTCTGGAGTTTTGTAAAACCAGGACTGGGTGGGCTGGTCTCTCAGCCAGGACAGTTGTTGAACACTTTAAGAGTCCTCTTTNGGGATACTGGGCTGAGGCGGGGGACGGGGCTGAGCGCTCGGCGTGTTCCCCTCGGGTTTGCTGTCGGCCCGCAGCTGTCGCACCCCGCGCCTGGGAGGCCCGAGACCCCCGGGGGCGGTCGCGCTCTGTGGGGATGCCCGGACCGGCCCTGTGCTGGGCTGGTCCTGCAGGGACAGGTGCTCTTGGCCAGAGGGCTTTTCAAGTAATTTCTCCTCTCCGTCTTACATTTTTCCTTTTTTTCGTTAATGATAGCACTGGGAGATGTCTGTGAAGTAATTTCAGTGTAAAATGATCATGTCCAGCCATTCGGTTTGCTCTCTGCATGTAGATCACTTGTTGTGGACCGCTGGCGTGGAAGAAGCTGAATGAATGGAACAGTCAGGGCAGAAGGGAAGTTTGCGTTTCATGCTCTCCGCTGGCCACAGGACACAAACAACACCGTGCCTCTGAAGAGACCTGGAATCATTGGAGCTGTGTGTCCTGAGGGACTCTGAGCATCTCGGAAGGTAAAAATGTGTTTGGTAGCGATCTTTCCTAACCTTTTGTTGCCCTGAATATTGAACGGACCATCCAGTTTGGTGCTGTTTCCCTCTCCCCATATTTACACTTGTAGGCCTTCTGCCTAATCCCGGTTTGATTGCAAACATGTTTCCTGGGAGGATGCCAGTGAATGCAGCAGGGACTCTTTTGTGATGTCACGTAAAAGGAGTGTCTTAAATGTGGTGACCCACTGTTGGCTGAAAGGAGTGACCGCAGCAACAAGATAAAAATGTGCAGGTTTTTGTATTCCCTTCTGCCATGGTACAGTAACTTCTTACAAAGGCTGTCCAGTCTTCAGCCTTACAATTGATTTTTTGCCAGAATACTTGCTTTTGTTCTGTTTTTTCTTTCCCAACTCTACTGACTTGCCCCCTTTGTTTTCCCCTTCTTTAAAGTGCATGCAATGTGGTCATTCTGTTGAGTATTGCTTCCAGTTTGGCCTTTGCCTTCTCTTTTTTGAGCTTTTTTCAAAAATTTTCTTTTTTGAAAGTTTAAAAAATTTTATGTGTCTCACTTCTTTTAAAAAACTAATATAATTGCAGCATCTTGTTAAGCACTTTTGCCTGTTTACAACCACCTAGTGTTGTTTTAAATTTGTTGCATAGCTTAGTTTCAGCTGTAACTTGTGTGAAATAGCTTCTCTCCTGTTAGACAAAAATGAGCTGTCAGAGCTACATGAACAACCCTGTTAAAACAATGAAGGCTTTTGTTGACAGCCTGTGGAGAAAAAGCATTTTTATTTATTATCAATCTTTGTGTCTTTATAATCAGTGTCATCTTTGGTAGTAGCAATGTTATTTTTTCATAAGCAAGTTTATTCTAAATCACCTCCTACACACTGTTCTGCACAGAATCTTCTGCAAAGCGTGGCATTAATCCCATAAACACACAGTGTGTTTTTTCATGGTCTTCTCTGGTAACAATTTCTCACTGACTGTGCTCCCTGTTCCCTTTGAGCTCTGCCTGGGGCTGGCAGGAAGGTTCTCTCTGTTGAAAGGACACTTCATTTAAGGGGGAGTATGCCTCCTGTAAATGAAGATGCAGTGGATATGCAGAGTGAATGGGCAGGGTAGTCAAGTCTGCTCCATTAGCAGGAAAAACTGGTTCAAGCTTTACATAAAGTGTTGTAGGGTTCTTCATCTTTTCTGCAGGTAGTTGAAATGTTAGGCAGAAGCATTGAGGGGACCTTTATTGTAAGGAATTGGGGGTCAACTCTTGCCTTGTCACTGTCCTGTCCTTACTGAAAGTTGTTTTGGGACAGATGCCACACAAAGCCACCCGCGAGATTTTGGGGTCTGTAGCCCCCTCAGCTGCTCTCTACCTGTGCCTGCAGTTACATTGCAAGGGTGGAATGTCAATAGATTGCCATGTCCCTTTTACCAAGTGGATAATGAACACTGGGCAATGCTTTAATTTGCTCTTTGGTGACTGAGCCTTCATTTTGCTTCATTGGTTGCCAGCTGACATCAGCTCTGCCGTGTTCACAGCACGCCTGCACACAGAAGGCTGGTCAGAAGAGTGGTTGTTTTTCAGTGGTGATTTGTAGGGATGCTGCCAGTACCAGTGTTCTGCACCTGGCAGCAGGGATATTTAACAGAAAGTAAGACTTTTGGGCCAGTTCTTTTCTTTCTCTGCGTTAGGTATAAATTCGATAGGACTTTGCCACTGTCAGCATTTGTACTGAAAGGCAGTGACAGCAGAACATTGGCCCAGTAATGTCCTGGTTACATTCTTTTTCACCAAACGCTACTCTGAGCATGGAGCTCGTGAGTTGTTGTGATCCTGCCACCCTGAGAGAGCCCTTTCTAAAGAGAGGAGTCTGTTGCAGAGGATTCCCCTTGCAGCAGATGTGATTGCAATATAGTGGAAAATCCAGACCAGCCTGCTCAGCAGCCTGTTCTGCTGCTTGCTCTGAGAGTGATCTGCTCAGCTCTGAGCTCAGCTGGGCAGGAGCTTTGGCCCTGGAGGTGCCACTTGCCCTGTTTGTTCGGGGGCAGTGTGTGAAGGGGTGGGGATCCCTCAGTTAACTCAGTAGGGCTGAATGGTGAGGTCAGAGCTATACAGCAGCTTGCTCTCCCTGTCCCATATCCTGTGTACCTGGAGCAAGATGCTGGGATATCAAAGGAGAGTGGAGGTACATAACCAGGAATTAAACACTGCACAGAGAATTTGCTTCCAAGTCGGGGCTTGATTCTATGTTTTCTGCATAAATAAGCCCGGATACGATGTGTTCTCCCTCTCAATATTTCTATTATCTTATAAAAGTTGACAGCTTGTAGATGATTGTGTAAGTACAGTTGTGGTATGCAGACTTTGCAGTATTTTAAATGGGTGTTTCTTNATCCAGGTGAAATCTGTAGAGAGTATTTGATTTTAAATATATAAAATGAAAATGCAGCTCTTGGTTCTGGATGCTTTTGAGCAGCTGCACACTTCATATTGATCAGCACAGATTAGGAAAGAGAAGAGACCACTGCAGCCTAATTTAATAATGGAAGTAGCAATGGCTGCAAAGCTTTTCAGAATTGATTTTTGGTTTTATGAAATTAGATCTTTTAGGAGAAAAACTGTAGATGTGCCAGTGTTAGATAATTCACTGCACTTTACAGTAAATGGTTCAGATTCTGCTTTTACCATGGCTTAGAATACATAGGGGTTTTGCTGACTTTTCCTTTCAATGTTTTCTGGCTTCAACCTTTGATAACTTTTCCAGGCATAGAGCAAAAAGTTGCTTATTTTTTGTTCCCTATTGCTGCTACATGTATTTTATAGTCTTGCAAGTCCTTAGTTCAATAAATTAACTCCTTAACTAAACTCCTCTTCTATAACTAAAACTGACTGACCTTCCGTGATATATTTTATTGAGAGAGGTTTTCTAATTGCTCAGTGATTTTCATATCCCTTTTCAGGTTTATCTTGTATCAAAATGAGACAGGCTATTTCAGAGCCAGTAGCAATTCTAGATGTGATACAACTTCTTTCCTCCTTGTGATTTCTCAGTTTATACATCCAAGGTTATGGGAAAGTTGGGTTTTTTTGGAGGGGGGGCAGTTGGTATTTCAACAATGTTTTTCCTTTTCCTTTTGTGTTTCCCAGGATAAAGTCTTATGTCAGGTAAGTATTGCCTCCAGTCTTTGCTTTTAAATTAATGAGCTCATCGATGACCTTATTGAAATGCATGTTTGCTTGCCCTGGCTGGCTGCGACATGATCAGGTCACCCTGTCCCAGTGCCTTCTCCATGTCATTATTTACCCTTCCCTCATATCATCCATGAGGTTTATCAGCAATATTCTGCTTTCTTCCAGGCCACTGATAAAGAAATCAAGCATTTTAGAGTCCAGGACAAATCCCAGACAGACCCCAAAGTATGTCTTTGTAGACAGATACATTATGAGGTGGTGGTGACACAGCTTCATGTTCCAGAAAGGTGGGGCACATAGACAGAAATTTCTTAAATTAAATATAATTCCCAATAATTTTTTTAAATTAAAAAATTAATGTTGCACCAAATCCAAGAATTTTCTTCTTCTTTCTTCTATGACTGCTTTCACCTTTACATCCTAGTTTCTGACCACAGAAATGCTTCCTGGCTGTCCTGGTGAAGTTGGTCAGGGTAATTCCCCAGAAGTCCTCAGAAGCGTGAAAGCTTCAGATGTTTCTGCGGTTTTTTCTGAGTATTTGTTTGCTTGTCTGGAGTTTTGTAAAACCAGGACTGGGTGGGCTGGTCTCTCAGCCAGGACAGTTGTTGAACACTTTAAGAGTCCTCTTTGTAATTTCCGTGGTTTGGCGTACCAGGGATGGAGGGAAACGTCCCGTTTGGGGCATGGAGCCAGTGCTGCCAATTTCTCCTGATTTTTTTGTCCCCTTACTCGGTGTTTTCCCCAGGCATTCAGCCGAGCTGCAATGCCACCATTTTTCACAAGCAATCAAAAGAACTAGAAAGGAGGTCGCAGCCAGGTGGGGCTCAGCCTCATCAGTTCTATTCTTTCTTATTGCTAAGGATGCAGTTCAAGGATGGATATTGCAGAGAGTGTGCCTCATTTAATACGGAAATGAAGCATAGGAAATGATATGGGAACACATAATTTCTCCTCCTTGTTAGCCAGTTTCAGACAAATAAAGGAGCAGATGGAGGGGAAAAGAAATAAGAATGGTATTGTTAACAGCAAACATTGATGCCTTTGAAATTCCCTTCTTTAATTTGCAGCTTGTTTCTTATTTCAGAATTTCTTACTGACAAGTCTGGCTTGAGGCACTTCACTGTTTTTTCCTTGTGAATGTTGAGGTTTAAGGCACTTGCTGTTTCCAGTTGCGGTTCATTCAGTTGCAAAGAAAGTAGACCAAAATATTTTGATCAAAGTGTGTGGGAGAAGGGAGGTAGAGCAAGCAGTAGACAAGAGCTGATTAGATAGTAGCTCCTGCCACCAGCCTACCTCTAGCTGCTGAACTAGTTTCAATTTTTTTTTTTTTTCTGGCAAGTGCCTCAAGTCTGATTCATAATAATCCATAAATTTAATCAAGCACAGGAAGCGCATGAGAACAACTGGCATCTGAGGGGAGTCCTCTGGTGTATTGCAGCCACAAAACAGTTTTTGTATTACCAGCTGGTTGCTCATTAAAGTCATGGTGTTGTCATAAGCATAAGTAAGTGTGGTATTTGTGTTTTCCCCGTGCCTCCTGTGAGCCTGAATCTATGCCACTTGGGAGCACAACCCCACAAAGGAGGGCAGAAATGACCCCTAAGAGAGGACCACAGAACAAAGTCCTTGTGGGAGCATGTGAAGGCCTTTCAGTTTTGTCACCTTGTTCCCATGGAACAGGGCACCCCCCTGCATTGTTCTAGGTCTTCAGAAATACCACAGTATATATTGTGGCATTATTGCAGCATTTATCATAATTTCCAAATTTGTCCTCCAGTGCTTCCTTCATGTTCTGTCTTAGTGCCTAGATACATTTCTCTCTTCCCTAAAGACATTCCAGCACCTTACCATGGCTGCATGGCTAGAAGAGCTTTTTTGGCATGCCCATGGTTCTTATCCTTGCTGTAAACACAAGCTGTGAAAGCCGTATGGGGCGGCAGGCTCAAAATAACTTCTGCCCTTGGTAATCTCTTAAGGAAAGCTAAATCTTCTTCTGAGCATTGTGGATGGAGTCCATGACGTTTCCTGCAATCAGGATCACAACTGGCAGTGAGCTACATCACCTGCTTTGGGGATGAGGTGGGGTGGTTCTGTCAGTTGCTGTTTCAGGGCGAGCAGCCAGTGCAGTGTGGCTGGGAGAGCGCACTCTCAGGGATATTATCCCTACCTGGAGCTCGCACATCCAGTGGATGCTGGCCAGCACTGCAGATTTGCTCAGTGTTCCTTTGATCCTAGCAGGTAGGGAAAGGACAGCGTGCATATCCCAAGGGGATGTTGCCCAGTGGCAGTGCTGGGATAACTCAGCCCGCAGTCCAGGAGCGTTGCTCACGTGTCGCTGTGTTCCCTCCGAGGGCGCCATGATGGACAACCGCTTCGCTACAGCGCTGGTGATCGCCTGCGTGCTCAGCCTCATCTCCACCATCTACATGGCAGCCTCCATCGGCACTGACTTCTGGTACGAGTACCACACCCTGTCCCCAGCTGAGAATGTTAGTGAAGCCGGTAGAAGCATCTGGGAGGAGTTTGTCAGCAAAGATGCGGACGAGAAGACCTACACGGATGCGCTCTTCCGGTGCAACGGCACGGTTGGATTGTGGCGGAGGTGTATCACTGTACCCAAAAACTCTCACTGGTACAGCCCACCAGGTATCTCCAGAGCAATTACCACTTCCCTGGCTTCCCTGGGGTGCTGTGTGCTCACTTCATCAGAGCAGCTCTGTGCCACTTTGTTCCTCCAGAAGGCTTGTTTCTAGCTCGTGTTTTGGTTGGTTGGTTTTTTAATAAAGACAGTCCAGATTGTTAAAGAAGTAAAGGGCAAAATGATCTGTGGCTTACAGTGCTGTAGTTTCTGGTTTTGACACATGATACTTGATCTAAATTTAGTCTTACAAGCTTGATTTTTGTTTTGCCTCAGCTGTCCAGTTGGGGATATATTTATAGTTGCTCTATCAGTTTTTGTAGGACAGATCCTGGGGTCCAGCAATGGAATAAAGACATTACTTTATTATTCCTCTTGGCTAGTCATTCACATTGTTCACGTCACAAATATCCCACCATTGCATCAGCATATATTGGATTCCTTGAATGGATATGGAGTGAAATATTTGTATTATTTTGCAAAATCTTTGTGGGATAAAATGTGTGGTAAACAATTACTTTAATTGCTTCGAAGTCAATTTTGGGTATTTACTGTACGTGTGAACTCCTTCATTTTGAACCCTCTTAAAGATGTACTTTCAACTACATTTTGTGGAGAAAAAAACATTAATGAAATACCTTTTTTTTTTTTTTTCCCTCTCATGAAAATACTTATTTTGGAAGACTCTTAAACCAGTTCTGCTCAATAGTATTCTCAAAGCAAAATCTGAGGCAGAAACTTGGTATATAGAAGCAAATCCTTCATGTTCTTTAAATAGGCTGTTCTGTCATGTATTTGATTTAACTGTTAGTATGAGACCACATTCTGCAATTGGAGAGAAGCACAGCTTAGGGACCCTGAGCTTAATAGTATGTGGCAACATAGTTGAGCATCATATGCCACCACATTTCTTTCCCAATGTGTTACATGTGGCACAGTTCTCTGTGGATAATCCTGGAAAGCTTGAAGGTTCTGCATGTTGGAATGCTGTCCCTTAGTGTAGTACCTCGTAACAGATACGTTATGACAACTGCATCATAGGAAAGTATCTACAGATCTGTTTGGAGAGGTAATTTTTTCTCACAAATGGAACTCTGGGGAGCTTCCTGCCTCAAATAATTGGGAAAGGAATATTTGAAGGGGGGGAGTGGGGGGAAGAGAGTTGAGGGGAGACACCTAATGGTAACTTTTTCTGTTTTTCCACCCCCAGAAACTGATATGACTACAAACTGCATCAGTTTCTCCCTCTCTGATCAGTTTGTAGAAAAGTACATAGAGCCTGGAAATCACAACAGTGGCACGGATTTCAATCGGACTTGTAAGTGTCTTTCACTTCTGTTAGATAAACAAGTAGAATTTTCAAATACAGTCAACAGCAAGGAAAGCTGTGTCTTGCTCGCCATTTATTGTTTTCTACAGTAGCACAGGTAGAAGGGCAAAGTTTAAGAGGAAGACATAGATGTGTTAGCAAGGGTTTTGCCTATGAATGCAGTACAGGGATTTGTGAGTTAACAAGTTAAGTTCTTTCTGTTTCACTGGAATCTTTGGTCTTTTTTGCTATGGATATAGAATGTCTGATGAAGCAGAAACAGCAGGATAGAAGGGAATGTAACATGATGGGAGAAGATCTGTTTCTAGCACATCTTCAGCGAACTTGTCTTGTGTGTTTCTTTCCCATGCAGATCTCTGGCGATTGCAGTTTCTCCTGCCCTTTGTCAGCATCGGCCTCATGTGCTTTGGGGCTCTGATTGGGCTCTGTGCTTGTGCCTGTCGAAGCCTCTACCCAGCCATTGCCACTGGAGTCCTGCATTTCCTAGCAGGTGAGTGTCCTGGATCCTCCTCTGGAAGCTCAGAGTACCCCCTGGAGCACTCCCTCCGTGGGTGAGCTCACTGTGCTTTGCTGCTTCCTTCCCCAGGGCTGTGTACGCTGGGCCTCGTTGGCTGCTATGTAGCTGGCATTGAGCTGCTCCATAGGAAGCTGCCTCTGCCGGAGGACGTGAGGGGTGAATTCGGCTGGTCCTTCTGCCTCGCCTGCGTGTCGGCACCTTTGCAGTTCATGGCAGCTGCTCTTTTCATCTGGGCAGCTCGCACCAACAGGAAGGAATTCACCCTCCTGAAAGCCTACCGTGTGGCATGAGGGCTGCTGCTGCAGTCTGGGCTTTCCATGTCAGAGTCTCGTCTCCCCCAGCCCTTACCACTTCTTTCTTTTAGGCAGAATTTTATCGTGTACTGCATGCTTCTTGCCAGTCAAGAGAATTTAGCCTGCAGGCCCTGAAGACAAAGACCTCTGGGCTAAATGACCAAACTCTGCCAGAAGTCTGCAGAACTTGAACAGGTTTTTTAATTGGGTTTTTTTAAGAATTGTTATTATTTTTTAATCTACGTTTGGTTGTTGACAGTTCCCCTTAGTTAGGTGTACATGCGCCTTTCTAATTTTATTACCCCATCAGCCTGGAAGAAATAGAAGTGCTGGAAGAGAGATAGGAAAAGATGCAGGTATGCAAGAATAGGAACTTCAGTGCACAAATAATACATAATCAGGAGCTCTCTGCCATGTGACTGAAGCAGGCAGTACCTCCAGGGAGCACCCGAGAGACATAGGGAGTAACAGAAACCTGTTATGGAAACAGTGTAGCTAAATCAGTCTGTAGCTCAGCTCTGGGTCTCCTATTGTCACTAGTTTGCTGTGTTTCCTGGCGTCTGCCAAAAGTGCTGGAGGCAGAGGAAGGCAGCTGTGGCAGTGCCCGTACAGCACACACTCTGCACTTGCTTCTGCCAAGGAGTGGGATAAGATGGCCCTCATGGAGCTCTGTCCTGCTGTAGCTCTACCGTTTCCAGGACCCAGGCTAGTTTGGTATCTGCACTACATGTGTTTGTGCACTCTAATCTTCATTGTGGTGCTTTTGCTTGATGTGGAATAAGGCTTTCTTCTGTCTTGTTGAAAATGACCTCCTCACAAGTTTTTTGGTTTTAATTTGGTTTAGTGTATGTGTGTATATGTACATATATAAACTTAACTTTTTTTAAACCTCACCTGTTTATCCTATATAGCACACAACAGGGTTTTTATAAAAGGTGCTGCTCTTTCCCCGTCTTGTTTAAATTAAATAATAATAATAAAGACTCAGAAATTTTCAGCATTGCATGAATCTGATGGGAGGGTGAGGGAATGATCTAGAGTGGATTTTATTTGGGGAAAGAAGAGCCATTGTCTAGATCATTCTCTGTTTTCATGGAAATGTCACCAGAAACAATGACGTTAGATTGGATTTTTAAAAGTAAATTCTTGAGCTCCTGGTAACTTTAAATTTTCTCTTGCTCATCACTGGTGATCACAACACCCCATAATTTTTAATCAGTTCCAAAATACTATGTTTATTCTAAATCACTGCAACATTAGCCAGACTGGGTGACATGTCTAGAAAACAATGTTCCAAGACTGAACTATTGAATTCTGAGGCCTTAACTCACCTTGTTTCCTTGCTCCATGCTTAGTAAAAGAAGTATGCTGTAGGAGAAATAATTCCTGACAAAACAAGTGATGGCAAGGATTCTATGGGACACTGGTGATGAGAATGACACAAAAATGCTTTTTTATCTCATGACTGTTTCTCTATTGTGCCTTTTTTGCCTTTTTTTTTCCTAGTAGGTGTTTCTACCCAAGCTGTGTTTGCCAGGTCAGCAAACAGCCCTAAGTCATGATTTCCCTGAAGATCAGATATAACTACTTGTGTAATTTCTTTTATTTTTTTCTCAAGTGTGTGATAGGGTTCTTTTATTATCATCATTGGAGCCTTTACAAAGTAAAACAAAGATAATGATGGAAACCAGAATCACTGAAAAATCAGTGCCAAGCCTTCAGGATAATCTTCTTTCTCCTGCTGTTGAGTAATTTTTTACTTTTCCTTCTTAAACAGTCTCTTTCCTTCCCTACAATGTCTGGGCCAGTTGTAACCTCATGAGAAGGGGGTGTGGTACTTTTGTGCAGTATCAGAGAGTAAATGAAAATCTGTGCTGCCTGATCGGTACTGATAGGGTGCTTTTTCAGAGTAATTATCCTGACTTAGATAGATAAGGTCTAACTGCTCAGCTTTTCATGTGCCTCATTTGCTAGAATTACAAGGGCACAAAAGCCTCAGCTTGGGTCAAAAGGACTGAAGTTGCTATTCTGCAGTTTGAGAGGAAACACTGCTGCTGATTTTATCCAGTACAGTTTATGGGGTTTTTTTCTTTTTTTTTTTTTTCAGGGACTGGCAGAATAATTGCATTGTGTGGTTTTAATCTGAGCAGTGGAAATCCCATGCCCTCACTCTCTCCTCTAGTATGGGACACTTATTTTTCTGAAGTGTAAATCTCAGTTTTCAAATGTTGACTTTCTTGCTTCCAAAAGAAATGTTATAAGGAGAAAAGGGAATGTTAGAGGTGCTATCAGTCCTTTTTTCATAATTTTAGAAACCAGAAAAAAAAAGATTGTCTATTTGTGTCTGTGCCTGAGACAAGTATTTCTGGTTTCTCTGCCCAGAAATGAAGAAAAGAGGCTTTAACTGAGCCTTGATTTGGATGATTTTAACTAAAATGAGGGTCGCCTTTCAGATTTGTCGGGGTTTTTTTTCTATTTTGCCCTTGTGTAAAGATTTCTTCATCAGAGTGGATCTTGGTGAGAGGCAAATCTCATCCACAAAGGGGGCTGGCCCTCTCTGTTTGGGGTGGTGGATCTGTGTATTGCTGTCTTGCTTTGTACATGTAGGTTTTGCTCAAGGTGAGCAAAAGGGAGCAAGAAGAGTTCTTGGACTGCTGGCTTGGGTCCAGTAAATGGCATTGGAGGACAGAACAAGAGAGGAGATACTGAGGATGGAGTAATCCTGTAAAAGAAGTGATTAAGCACACTAACTAGCAAATAGTGAGAGACCCAGAGTGTGTGACAGAGGCCCTTCACACTGGCAGAGCCTCATGCTTTGTTCAGAGGCTGCATTCAAGAGGAACTTGAGGCATGTGTGTTTGTTTGTGGTCACATACATATGTGCAGAGGTGGATATCCTTGCTCAAAAAAACAAGAATTGCTTCAACTCAGGAAGATAAGAGGCTGTATTTGTATTCCTCAGTATTTTGTGGTCTGACCATGGGATATGTTTGCTGATAATGGTTGAGTGATTAAGGTAGGGGTGGGGCAGATACAGTCAGATGAAAATAGATGAAAAAAGAGGGTGTTGTTTGTCTGTGTGCACAGGGGAAATGGCACACACCTCTAACACTATTGTATGGGCTGGTGAAAGTGAAGAGAAGGGATATCAAAGGAAAAGGAGAAACAAGAGGAGGAGTTGGGACTGAGCCTGAGAACTGAGTACTCTCAGCATTACACGGGAGCAAGCTCCCAGAACTCCAGCATGAGTTCCCCACATGGTATTGAGTAGCCAGGATAGCAAAGGCCAGCTGCTGCTCCTGCACCACTCACAGCTCTGTCACAGTGGTGGCTTAAGTGGGTGAATGCTCCTCTTATGAGAAGCTCCTAAAGGTTCTGTCCCCCAAATCTGAGGTCAGCAAGATGCATTTGAAACATGACGTATGATGCTGTTTCTTCCTCACAGGCTTGGGTTTGTTTTTCTGATGACTCTCTGAAACCTCTGGGAAAGCAGGACTAGCAGAAAGCTTCACAGGTCAATAAAGGTTTTTGTCTAGGTAGCAGCTTTTTATTTTTTTTCTTCAAATGGATGTTTTCCCCATTCTCTCCCCATGCTCCAGCTGTTCTGAGATGGGACTGACCAATGAAGCTGCGAAGAAGGGGGTTGTTACTGTGTCTGTAAGGACAGCTTTTGCTGATATTAGAGGTGGCTGAAAACAGAAAAGTCAATTCCATTTCCTTACTTTAATAAAAAAGTAAGGAAATAAAAAGCAGTTTAGAGCAGACAGAAAATAACTGTTTTGTTGTGTAAAGGGGACAGTTTGCCACGTACAGAAGTAATGATATATTTTGGGTGCAAGTGGTAGGACAGTCCTGGATGACCCAAGAGGCCCTTCTGAATCTTGTCATGCCAGAAACTGTCTTGATCTGGTTTTCCTTTTGGATCATGCTAGCCAAGTGATCCTTTCCTCAAAGCAGGTTTGTTGTAGTCTTTTTGCTGTGGTGATAATGCATACCTCCTCTCTCCTCATCTAAAATATTCTGAAGTGTTTTTTTGAAAAAGGTGTTTGGAGGTTGGGGGTTTGGTTGTTTTTGTTCTGATTTTTGCCACTTCGGGGTGACACCAAGTTATGTACCAGCTTGCAGTCAGTCTCTTGCAGTGTTGTTCTGTGAATCAAGGCAATGACTTCTGAAAAGCTGTACCACTTTCTAGCATTTTGTGTACCCAGCCAGCACCTGTTATTCAAAGGAAAGTTCAGAAATGTCAGCAGCTTATTATCATTACATCTCAGACTGACTATCCACCCCATTTGTGTGTATTTCCTGCTTGAGTGGATTGTGTGTCTCAACTGAGAGGATAACATCTTGAAGCTGCTGTTTTTCTCATTTCCTCAGGAATAGCTGTAGAACTTTATAAACTGATTTTGAATAGGAAAGGATCAAAAGTTTGCATGTTTGCTGTTAACTTTCCTATTGCTGCAGAATATTGCCCTATGTTTTTAAACAATGGCTTTCAGGACTACAGAGTGCCAGATGAAGCCTTTGTTCAGGTCATGGTTCAGATACATGGCAGTGGAAGAATGGATACTCCATAACTGGAAGATTGCATGGGTGTCTAGATATGGCAATAACAGCCATATGAAGAATTAGCACTTAACAAGCACTTGTCTGCCTGCTGATATATGCCAAGCCTTTGTAAAAACCAATGAGCACTGAAAAAAACTGAAAGTAATAATATATTCTGCTCCCTTATCTCCTCCTTCCTTCTAAATTTACCCCTTTTAAAAATAGCCACAGGGACAGTGTTTTATTTATTCCTCAGGTTAGAGCCATGAGTGTCAGATGTCTCTGTTCCATGCTTGCTGTGTACAGACAAGGGTAAAGATGATGGTTGACTTTTGTAGGAGATCCAAGCAACTCTCTCGTGTTGGGTTTCCTGAGGTGAAGACTGGAAATCTTCAAGAAAGCTAGAACCTTATGTTTTTTAATGAGAGAATTACTACTTAATCAGAATCCTCTTTAAAAAAAGTTGGGGATTTTTTTAATAGTCTTTTTCCCCAACCTTTTTCATGTCTGTCATGTGCCTCTTTTGAAGAGTGTCTTACATTAAAGTGTTTTAGAATATTACATTTTTTATGTATTCCTGCCCTTGGATGCTCAGCTGTGGGGAGTTGCGTTGGCTTTGTTGGTCCTTTGGTGGTTGTGAATGTCCTTTGCTTTGTCAGGGGAGTGTGATAAGAGCCTGTCCCAGCAGTGTCCAAGCACCAGTGCCATCAGTATTTGTACTCTTGAACTGAGCTATGGAATCAGCACTGCAGTGAATTATGGGCTTTTTCTTCCTCTGAGACCAAGTACAGCTTGCACCTTTAGGTGATTTGATTTTTTGGGAAATTTCTCTACAGAACCAGGTACCTGGCACTGTTGCCTATGTGACCATGACAATACCTTTTTACATTAAATTGTTTCCATATGAATTCCCTGAGGACCTTATGTATTTTTGGAGGATTTGCCTGTGACAAACATGTATAAGAGCACCAAAGGTGGCCACCTGAAGTGTCTAGACTAATATTGATTTCATTGTTGACTGAATCTACCAGTTGATCACCAGGTTGGTGCATTTTGGAGCACTGGCTGTGTGAGAGCAGGAGTGTGCTGGACTGGCAGGGCAGACTGGGTGCTAATTTTCTGTGGTGCCTCAGCTCTGCTAGAGTCTTCCTGTGTGCTGGTGATTTAGATAGCAGATGCTGGAGAGCTGGTTCCACAGCCTTTCCATATCCTTCCTGGGTCTCAGCCCTGCACTGCACGGTGCTCTCTTACCCGCTGCTAATTCCCTAATTTAAACAAACTGCTTGTGTGGGTGATTCTGTGGTCCCAGTGACTTTACTCGAGTCATTTCTCCAGCCCTCATAAAATTACTTTGATTAAAAAAGGAGTGGAGTTCTTCCCCACAAATCACATCTACTTTCTGAATGCTTTCTGGGGCTGTAGCAGTAGTTTCTTTTGCAGAACAGATCCCTTTTATCTTGTGCTGAAGTGACCCATTCAACCAGCTAGCTTTGATTTGCATTTTGATGTTTACTTCCTCACAAAACAACAGCAGCAGTGATGTGAAACCACGGTGTCTGCCCCGTGCTGGGACTGCTCGGGTTCACTAAAGGTCCTGGAGTTCTGGGAAGTGGTTCCCATCCACAAATGACGAGCATGTCACGAGCAGTGTCAGTAGCAGGGTGCTGCTGGCAGAGGCCCCCCAGTGTCCCAGTGCAGAACGGGGAGGTGAGGAGGGAGAAGCTGCTGAGCTGGCTCAGACTGCAGTGGGAAGTGAGCAGCCCTGGGGAGTGCATCCCAGGTTCTGGAGCAGCTTCACCATTCTGCTTGAGCCACCACAGAGCTGCCTGGGAACAGCACTGGGACAGCTGTATCAGTGGTGTGAGGGATGGACAGCATGGACCACGCTCTGGCATTTCCCCTGCACACCTATCAGGCATTGGAGGGGAGGCTGGAGCTGCCAGAGATGGGCTGTTCTCTGCCAGGAGCACAAGGAAGTGTGCAGCATTATGGGGAGAGAAAGCCACACCTGTTTTGCAGCAGATAAATGTTGCTTTACCTTCAGCTGCCTTTGTGAGCTGACAGGAGTGGCATCAGCCGGGTGGCAAACTTGGTACTCCTGTTTCTACTTGCTTCCTTCTCCCGAATCTCCCATCACTGATTGTCCTGCCTCTGTTCTCTCTCTCTCTTTCACCATGATAAATGAACTAGCTATGCACTTCAGAGGAACTTTGGACTATCCTTGGAGGACCTTAAATCTGTCTACATCCCCATTCCACACTCAGCTGGATGCATCTGGAAGCCTAAAACCAGCTAATTGGAAATGTGAGGCAGAGGGACATGTTAGGGCATGCAGCTACAGCCACTGGCACTCAATTTAACATGGCCTGGATGCTGTTGGCTCTGCTCTGCCAGGTGCTCAATTTACAGTTTAAAGTCTCTGCATCCACACAATGAGAAATAAGAGCTTAATTTGCAGTAAAAGATTTGCATTGTACAGTCTGGGCTCTCTGCTTCGCTCCCTGCCCCGGGTCATCTTCACCCCAGGAGATGCCAGCAGGGAGCTGATAGCTTCTTGATCCATGGACATTGTTGATGTTCAACAGGCTGACAAGGAAACAGAGATCAACTGATGGAGCACTAGAGAAAATTGCCATGATGGTGTCATACTCAATGCAAAGATTCTGGTCTACAGATAAAGACAGTGGGGATTGTTTTCCCCCATTTTTCAGAGGCTGTATCATATGTTTAGCTTGGGTTTTTCCTCTGTTGCAGGTAATTTTTAGATTAACTGGTAGAGTTTCTAGAAATTATGTGAGTAACCTTTGTCTTCTTACTGGAAAAGAATATTGTCAAGAAAGGTGTCACTGATTTCAAGCTCCCCAACTTAATGAAAAAAGATGAAGGTTAGCTGAAGCAGTGTGATATATGTGGACAAAGAAAGTCACTGCAAATGAAGTTGCAGAAAGTTGAATTTCAGACAAAGATGATGTTTATGTAGGTTTCCTATTCTGGGGCATAGTAAATTGGGATAAGCATAAAAGATGGAGGAAATAATTGATCTTCACTTGACCATGTTCAGCCTTAGCTGGCATTGTGCATTGAAGCTGTAAATAGCTGGGAGTATCCCAAGAGGAGTGAACAGCACCTCTAGAACTTTTAGAAGCCATAACCCAGAAGATAGGGAGTAATGGAGCCATTACATAGAAGGAAGGACTTTTTGGGTGGGCCAGGTGACATTTTTAGAAAGGAAATTAATACAATTGCTGGTAGTTGTCCACATCCATTGGTGAGAGGACAGGAGGTAACCAGCTTAGTCTGTAGTAAAGGAGTGCTAAGCTGATGGACAGAAAAAAAACCCTCTGTATGCTTGGTTCTGGCTGGACGATTATTTGTCCTTTCAGCCCACATCCAAAGGTTTGAATTGTTCCTCATCCAAGCCATCTTCAGGAAAATGTGTCATCTACCCAAGAGCTCATCTAACTGAGAGGAAGACACCATTTCTGAGGGACTTTCTTTATTCTGTCACAGAATTATTTGTGAAATACAAATACCAAAACCGCTAATTGATACATAGACCCTCAAATGAATGTTATGAAATTTGGTGAGGATTCAGTTATTTATTTTACCTGACACACTGTCTCAAGATGTGTTTCAAAAAGTCACTTGTATAGGTGTTTCCTAAAATCATAGTTTGTTCTATTTGTTTGAGGTGTGCTTAGTTTGGGACTTATTTAATCTAGCTTCTCAGTGAGACACAAACCTGGGGAAAATATGATGTCTGTGTATTTATGATTGTTGTCCATCCTTCTCCTTTAGAATTTATCGGCCACTTCAAGCCAGAGCTGCTGAAATACTGGTTCTGTTTCTTGTAAAGAAATGTCACAGAGGACAAGGACACTGTTGGTGCCTCTATTGAAGGTGGCATTGCCATCTAAGTGCTGACTAAGATGTTCTAAGCAGAATAATCCTTTGTCTAGATGGTAGTTCATGGTAATCTTACCCTTCTGTTTTAATCACTGATGTCACTGTTATACAATGAATGAGAGGTATTAGGTATCTAGACTGTTTTAGGGGATTTTGCAAAACATGGAAGAAATGCACTGGAGTTTGCTCTCCTGGACTTAGAACATAAGACTGGCCTTGAAATCCTGCAGACATTGGAGTGATGCCATGCATATCTGGTTCACAGTAACTGATGCATAACTGTTTGGACCCCTGGTGCAGCAGTCTAAGAAAGTCTGTCACTTGGTGTAACAAAGCAGCTCTGTTTGACTCTGTGTGATCCATCTCCCATGTTCTTGTCCCATTAGGGCATTTCCTGTAGGGCTGAAATGAGACCACACATATTATTTGTAGCCTAGAACTGCTGTGTCTTAGGCATTGCTGGTATAGGGAGTTAAGTTAAAAATTTGTCATGAATAGCAGAATAAGGGCAGATGTTTGATATGCAATGAGATGTCTTTTTGATGTTTGTTATGCTGAGTCAGGCTGAAAGTGATCAAAGGAAAGCATCATAAATTAGTTGTGATAGAGAACTAGTCAAAAGCAAAATTTGGAAAATAAGTCTGAACTGTAAGTAATAAAGCTGATATTCCTTCTGGCCTTGCAGGAAAGCAGACAGCTTCATATTAGTGACACAGTCATATCTGTTCTGAGATAGTGTTCTTGAGCTTGTTCACATGGAAGTACTCATCAGCTGTTTCCCCACAAACTTCTTTGGAATTTACCTCTGAAAATGATGTTTGTTAAGCAAGATTTCTTTGTTTCAGATTTCTCTTCCTTGTCACAGATTTCTAAGACAGAATTCTCTTTGAAATGGGAAATAACTTGTTTCTCATCATAATGTTCCTCTAACAAGAGATTCTGCCCTATCTGAAGTCAGTGTGTGCTTCATTCTTGAGCTCCCCTTTGTTCTCTGTGTCTTTATTTTTTAATGAAAATTCTTTCTAATGTGTGACTGATTTCTCTCAGATGAGTCCTTTGAACTGTTTCCAGCTCTGTTATCAAAAGCTGCACAAATCTTCTCATAGTGACAAAATTTAACAAACAAGAGGAGAACATTAAAATCATGAGCAGGTAAGCCCATGGAGAGAAGAGCTGGTCCAACTGGAAATAACCAAATTGGAAGAGAGTTTCTAGCATCTCAATGCCACAAAGCATTGGGCACTTTGGGTCTGGGACACTGATGTAATAGGTCTGATATTCAAAACTTAGAAGGAAACCCTGTGAGTTCAATTCTGGTATAACCAGAATATAACACTTAAGGGTTTTAAATAAAATGTTAAGATTTTAGTGTTAGATGTTAATTTTGTTTCAAAATATTGCCCTACATTTATAGAAAAAATAAGAGACTTTGGGACTTCGTTGCTTGCCCAGGCTCTGTGGTATAGGGAATTTGTTTTGAAACCACATTGTGGTTTTCAGCTCATGGGGTTTGCTTTGCTTTGAGGTTTTCTTTGTTTTTGAGGCAAAGAAAATCTTAGTAAGAGAACTGCTTCCCCAGAGATCACTGCATCAACACTTTTAATCTCTAGGATTATGTTGCTTTGTAGATTGTCAAACTGCTTCAAGGTTGACAAATTTACCTTGTCTGAGGCATTATCCTGTGAAGACTTACAAAAGTATTAGGTGATGGGAAGGTGTCAGCCAGTTGAACATTTCTAATCCCTGCTTTTTCACAGAGCCTGTTCATATCAGGCTTCCAGTTAAAGCTCTGTATGATGGTAGAGAGACAAGTGAGCAAATAGCAGAACAGAGCCCTGAATATACAAATTAAAGTAAATGCACAAGTACACAGTTACAGCTGTGGGCAAAACATCAGTCTTGGCACTTCTTACCACATGTAGGTCATAAGAAATGCAAATTCAGAAATCTTTTACTAGCCAAGTACAGTAATTGTAGCCAGAAAAGGTCTGCAGAGAAAAAAAATGAAAGAAATATTTTCTTTCAAAGGAAAGAAGATGTGACTCAGAAAACAGTATTTTGGTCATATCTGGCATTAACATAAGATGATAAGCAAAAATTAATGCAGCAGTAGTCTTAGAAAAAATACTCTCTGTATGAACAGTAAACAAAGCACCAAACACATAATTTGGCAGTGGTTGGGATGTGTGAAGACGTGCTCAGTGCTGTGCAAGAGAGAATAGCAAACTTGCCAAGCCAAATTTAAACTAAGAAGTGACCTAACTATCGCTCTGCCAGGGAAAGCCAAACTGCAATGCCAAGGAGAATATAAAGGTTAAAATATCAGGGAATATAATGATTACTGAGAAATATATTTTGATTGATGGATATATATATCTAGAGTTAAACTTGCTAAACAAGTGGCAAGTGATGCCCTCAGTAGACGAAAACTCAGACAAAACAATTGCTAGTGGAAGAGCATGCATGTGATTTTGGCTTTTCTCCAGCAAAACTGCAGAAAAAATTTAATGTTTTGGAAACAAAACAAGTAACATCTTCTAGATAAGTTACTCCAAGAATTAGACTGCGTGTGTCACTCAGTCCAGCATAGCTTGATGGGATTCTGTTTGAAGAAAAAAACTCTACAATAAGGTGTATTTCTAAATTTATAGAAGAATTGGCAAATAGATAAAATCCTTGTACTGAATTACATAAAGCCAAGGAACCAACTGATCAGTGAGCCTTGCCTCAATCCCTGGCAGGGTAATGGAGCCCCTCACTCTGGAGATCTCTCTATTCACATGGATGAGAAGAAGATCAGGAATAGTCAGCATGGATTCACTAAAGGTAAATCACACTTGACCAACCTGATTGTGTTCTACAATGAAGCAATTACCTGGGGAGGTGAGAGGAGAGCAGTGGATATTGTCCACCTTGACTTCAGCAAGGCTTTTGACAGTCTCTCACAGCATCCTCATAGGCAAACTCGGGAAGTGTGGACTAGATGGGGGCACAGTGAGGTGGATTGAACTGGATGAACAGCAGATCCCAGAGGTTCATAATTAGTGGCACAGGGTCTAATTAGAGATCTCTAGTGGTGTCTCCCAAGGTTCAGCACTGGGCCTAGTATTGTTTAACTTCTCCATCGATGACTTGGGTGGAGGGGCAGAGGCCTCCTCAGCAAGTTCACGGATGACACAAAGCTCGGAGGAGTGGCCAGTACCCCAGAGGGCTGTGCAGACCTCAGCAGGTTGGAGAGATGGGCAGAAAGTCCCCATGAAAAAGCCCATGTCTGGAGCTTTTGTCATACTGTAATAAGCTGCCTGCCCAGCAGAGGAGTGTGAGAACCAAAAAGAAATCTGTGTCCTCAATCCAACAGAAGTAGGAGTAAATATCAATGGAGTTGCCTCTGAGCTAATTTCCAGGCAGAAGCCAGAGAGAAACTGTGAGTAGGCAAGGAAATGGCACAAGCTTTACCAGTGTCCACATTCATTCTTCTGCCTGGAGAAAAGAGAAGCTTCATCTTCTCATGTCCCAAACTATCACTATGGATTGAGTATCCTATATAGCTTTGCTTATGAAGATACTGAGACCTTCAATAAGTCTTATGTTAGAAAGTTCAGGGGCCGATTGCAACATGTATCAGAGCTGTTCAGAATGACAAGAATGCCTTCAGGCAGAGATGGATGCTGCTTACTGTGCAAATATGACAGTGATAGAGATCAGGGACTTGGTGTCCAGTGGGATATATATGGATAGGAACAAGATGCAAAAAGAGACAAAATACACAAGTTTCAAACAGTCAATGGAGCAAGGTGGGAAGGGTGAGTGTCTAGACTGTGAGAAAATGCACTGAAGTAGAACATAGCCATTTTAACTTGGGCTATCAGGCTATCTGGAGTTGACCTACTCTTGCTGCCCAGCCTAGAAAGCCACACACCTTACATTAATTTACCCAATTTATGATTGCAGATCTTTTTTTCTGCTAACTATTCAAACATTCTTATTGCAGGCAGTTTCTCAGTGTGCTGGGAACTGGGTGAACTCCTGAACTCCCAAGTGATGACTGGCAACCATGATGTGATAAGACATTTCATCAGGCACAGTCTGTTACCTCATTCCACCACCTCACAACCAACAGCATTCTAATCATACATTAGCACTTAAAATTATAAATACACTGTGTCCTTCCATGCAGTCTTAAATTCTCTGTGAGTACTGAGAAACAGGCAAGAGAGCAAGGTAAAGGTTAAAAATTTCCTATACTTGTAAGCAAAAGACTATGTGAAGTCATAATCAAAATGCCTCACCTGGATTATTTGCTGAATATAAAAGAGGCAATTTTGACTGAGAATTGAGGAGATCTCCATGGGGCTGGGGGCTTCCTGTGTTGGCAGCTCCTTGCTGTGTCTCAAAGCACAAGGCACTAAGTTCTTTAGCATTCAGAACACAGCAGCATCCAGCCCTCACCAAACCTATCCCTGGGAGCAAAGGTACAGGCTTTGATCCTTGTAAGGGAGGAGAGGACTGGCACTGGGACTGCAGATGTGGTCATTTACCTGCTACAAGCACAAAGCCTGAGGAGGAGATGTAATGCAGGCAGCATGCCCTCAGCTAGGGGCTGGACAGACAGGAAGGAACCACAAACCTACTAGGTGACCACAGTGACCAGCCCAGAGCATTGTGTACCAGCAGAACAAATTGCAGAGTCATCTCCTGTCTTCTTCCTGAAGGGTGGAGCTCTTTTTACTGTCTTGATGTTTTTTCCTTGTCTTTTTTTTCCCCCAAACCCTTTTAATATACCCAATATGGAACTCAGAAAACAACAGGTTCCACAGAAGCAGAGGTGGTGAGTCATGTAACAAAACAAGGTAGCAGCAGTGAATATGAGTGTTGGTGCAGATGTGTATATATCTGTGGAAAGAGAGAGGTTTTGAAGGGCCTGTGGAAGGATATCCACTGTGTGAGTTACAGTATTTGAACTTGGGCTTGATAATTCAGACTGAAAAGAGCAAAGAGGAGTTTCTAAGGTACTTTAATCAATATAAGCTTAATCATGTGTCTCTGTGGGGGTTAAAAAAACTCGAGTCTGATAAACTGCAGAGGGATTCCAGGAATGCTTAAAAATTTGCTGCTGTGGTTTCACTTGCCATATGCAGCATTGGTTAATGTCAAGAAAAGAGAGCAGCTAAACCTTTGCTATCCAGTGTTTCTTCTAGTAAGACTCCAGCAGTAATCTTGAGCTCATGGCCAGCCTTCAGAAGGGCCACTGATTGTGAATCATATCTTCAGGGGGTGATTTTAGATTTCCTGTAGGAGTAGCAAGACCACCTAAAATTTAGCCCATTGTATGCTTTGTCTTTATATACTCAGATAGGAAACACAGGAGACATTAGTCTGTACACTCGATGCATCCTAATTCAGCAATCTGAATAATGGAGCGGAGGTAGTGTAACATACATCCTCTTTTCTTCAGGAAGTCTCTAATTGCCCTGCCTCTTAAAAGGGGAAGATTCAGAGCTCCCAAGTGCTCCCTGATGTAAACAGGACCAACTGCTGTTATGAATAGAAGCCTTCAATAAAAAAGCACTTTTCTGTGTCTCTTGATACCTGAGGCTTGAGGCAGGTACCAACGTGAGTCTCCAAGCTATTTATGACACTGTAGGTGAAAGTGGTAAGTTGGGACAAAAGACAGAAGGAGAGAGGTATGAGATGGCAGGTGTAGAAGCAGGAATACTTTTAGCAATTGAAAAGAAGGAAAATGAAGCCTGAACAGTGGGCAATGAGAAACTAAAGCAGACAGTGCACAGTAGACTATGTAGATAGCACTGGAATATACTGGCAGAGCTGAGTGAGGAAAGCAGTCTAGAGTTGCCAGGGTTGAAATGTACTTGCAAAGGTGGAATAAGAATTTTATGTGCTGATTTGTATTACACCTTCCCCACCCAGACCATCCCTTCCTCTCTGTCCCAGGAGGATGTATGAACACACCTCTGTTTACATTAACTTTACAACCAGAAAAGAAAAAGAAAGTACAATTTTGCTCTGTTGAGAAGTGCCCTTGAATTTAAACAACAGACTTCAAAACACTGACACATCAAACCAAATATTGTTAGTGGGCTTTCAAGTCTGGATTAGTATCATGAATCTTGGAGTCATTGGTATGAATTTGTGTCATGGGTCTTTCAGCTTTGTCTCTAACAGGGGTTCCTGTTAAGTGAGCACAAACATTTATGTTAGCCATTCTTTTTCAGGGAACTCAGAGGCATTCCAGGAACTTGTGTTGGATAGTAGACTGTATGTTCATCTCCATGTGTGTGGGTGTTCCCTGGTCTCCTGTTGGCTGAAGCAGCCAAACCTCTTGGTAGATCTCACAGGCTAGAGCAGCTTGAGGGGGTGTCAGTACTGAAAGAAGACACCTTTATTCAATCTGTACCCATTTACTTTATCTTTTAAGTGGGAAATGTCACCAGGGCTCTAAAATGAGAGCTGGCCATCTCAGGGTGCTCAGCTGATCATGTCACGCCTGACTTTTGCTACAGGCAATGCTCAATGTGGTTCCAAGCAGATGCACTTGTCCCTTGTTTGAATCAATGGCAATGTCCCCAAGTGGGGATGGCAGCAGGTTCTGCACTGCCAGGGCATGCTGTGGTTCTGATTCCTGACTATCTATGGCCAAGGGACGTTGACTGCAGTCCTGAAAACCTTTTTGGAGTCCCCCTTGCCCTGACAGATGCAGTAGGTTCTATGAGTTCACCAAAGCCCAGTGGTTCCTGGAGTACACAAGAATCTCTATTCCTGAGTGAGCCTGTCTCTCAGGAACCAGGACAGCTCTACAGCCAAATGGCAGGACAGACAAGGAAATGGGTGCTTCCAAAGGCCTCAGCATAAGAGAGTGTCACTAACACCCAGGAAAAGAAGGCTGTTGAAATCAGAAAGCCCTGATGTTCCCAGTGACAATAGAAGGCAGCAGCTGGGGCCTGTCACCACCTGCAGTGACTGAACAACAATGGGACACCTGCACCCCATCTCTCTTCTGTGGACTGCATCTCCTCTCTCCATGGCTTGTGGGAGGAATGTGTGAAGGGATGCAACTCTGGGTTTCATGCGAAATGAATGGAGCTTGCATGGTTACAGATCCTCAGGAGGGCTGGATGGAGGCAGCTGTGAGGGTGGCAAGGCAGCCTGCTGGGGTGGTGCAGCTCTTCTCCAGCACACAGCCCACAGTGCTTACCCCACATTTGGCAGTGATCATAAGGAAGAAGCTGCTGCTCTCTCACCATATCATATTACTCCCCTGCTTCCACTCCCCATCATTTCCTGACTCCTGTCAGCTCCACCTGCCTTCCCTCAGGAGGTTATACATGCAGACCACGAGGTCCACTCCTTCATGGGAGGAGTGCAAGAAGGTGTGCAGAAGGGGAACCCCTCTCCTGCTGCTTCAGAGGCAAAGGTCTCCCACAGTCAGCTCAAGAGAGAGCACCTTCTGAGATTGTGCTGGGAGAAAACTGTGACAGTGAGAGCTTGAGAGAGGTGGCCTTTTGCCTTTATCACCTGAGGGGGTGTGTGTGACTGACTACAGACAAAAGCAGGCACTGACTTTGAGAGGGTGCTGCAGGCTGGACTCATCTAGCTTCACTATTCAGAAATGCCACCATCAAGAGGAGACCAGCACACAGCAGCAGTGAAACTCAAGGAGATGTATACCAGACACCCTCAAACCAGGAGCCACTTTTAGAACTCCTTTTGGGGCTGACTTAGAAACTGGAAATAATAGTAATAATAATGTTGTCTTTCCTCATTCAAGACTGACTGGGCTTTATCAGCACTAAAATATGTGCAGACCTTCCATGCAAGACAATATTAAGCAAGACTGTTTGCTTAATTATATTACTGTGTTAACTCTGTAACTGCTTATGTCACCAGAAATCATGTGGCAGTCTTAGATCTCCTTTTCTTCCTCCAGACAGGTAATGTGGAGTTTGCTTCTCTTTAGAACTGATTTTCTCTTCTAATTCTGACTACCCAAGCAGTCATTCTGTATCCTTCAGTCTCTTTACTCCTGGTCTTTGGAGGGGCAGATCATTTAGGGAATCTAATGCTCATGGTATTGCAAGAAAGCTTCCTCTGCCTCTCATAGGAAACCCCCTGGGTCTGGACAGCAAAAGAACCATTGATTCTGCTGGTGCTGAGCAAAGATCTCTTCTTGAGGTTGGTGGCAACATCCACAGTGGTGGCTGGATATTTCATTTGAGGAAGCACAGCCTCTAGGAGGTGAAGGACAGCCCACCTTCTACAAGAAGATCTGATGTCTTGAACTTCATTGGGAAAGCCAAGTTAAAAACTGTGGGTTCCCTACAAATTTCTTCTTCCCTTCAACTGAAGACTTTTCTCAAGTATTGTTTTCCAACAACAAGCTCCAAGTGTATGAAGTGCTGCCACCCCTGAGGGCCAGCTGGTTTGGTGGTACACCCCAAGGGAACTGTTTTCAACAGAGCCAATTCATCTGAGGAAACAGCCCCCCAACAGTATGGATCCATTGCCCCACACAAGTGACCTGAGGCTCAGAGTAAGTTTTGCCTGCGGTTTTGGACAGACAATAGTCTAAGTCTGAGTTTGATGAGATGACATCCAACACTCTCATGTGCTGCCTCTTGCTACTAGTTAGGGTGGAGCTCAAACAGGGAACATGCAGAATTCACATGAATGGGCAGGATTGGAGAATTAATTTCATTTCCCTAAACAGTACTAAAAATGCCCTCATGATCCCAGTGCATTTGTCGTAACGTAGTAAGAACATGATTAGCACTTAATACTATTTAATAAATATGCTGATTAACTTAGGCAACAGTAATCAGTACTTGCACAGATTAGCAAACTTGATCAGTCAGTGGTGTGAAACAACCATGAGGATGTGATGTATTAACTCTGCTTCGCATTTTAAGGTTGAATTTGGGCATCCCTCCCTAATACTCTAATGAAGAAGGCTTCTTCAAAAACTGAAGATACATTTGGCTATGAAAGGAGTCTTTATTTTGTATTTGTTGCTGAATCAGGGGCAAAAAACTAATTTGTTATGTGGGGTGCTGTGAGAATGGGAAGAATAGAATTAATTTGTGATCTGAAACTTTATTATGTCTTTTTTGATTAGGTTTATAAATCAGCAAGGCTTTCAAAGAACAAGATTAAGTGTCTGTTTTCAAATCCAAATGATTCTGATAAATCCAAATCAGAATAGATACTTTTGATTACAGTTCCCCTGGACTTGGGGACCCCAGGAATCCTGTAAAGCATCTGCAGAGGTTCCTCACAACTCCCTCTTGGCCCTCAGTTAAGAACTGGGCCAACCAGGTACCTGGCAGGGGTGGGGTTTGCTCTAACAGGGCGCAGTTCAGCCAGACCCCACATGATGTTTCAAAGCCTGCATTCTTTGTTGCACTTCTCAAGGGCCCTCTGTCCACAGAGCCTTTAATCACAGCACATCTGTCCTCTGACGTCCTCTTTCTGCAAACTGACATTCTGAAGGTCAAACATTTGCCAGCAACAGCTCACACACATAGCCACCCTGAGCACAAGCACTGGCTGGAGAATGGACCGAGAGGAGCCCTGAGGAGAAGGACCTGGGGCGCTCATTGGTGGACGAGAAGCTCAGCCTGACCGGGCAATGCGCATTCACAACCCCGAATGCCAACTGCACCCTGGGCTGCATCCAAAGCAGTGTGGCCAGCAGGCTGAGGGAGGGGATTCTTCCCCTCTGCTCCACTCTGGTGAGACCCCACACGAGGTACTGCATCCAGCTCAGGGGCCCCAGGGTAAGAATGATGTGAAACTGCTGGAGCGAGTCCAGGGGAGGGCCATGGAGATGACCTGAGGGTGGAAGCAGAGTGCTAGGGCTGTTCATCATGGGGAAAAAAAGGCTCCAGGGAGATCTTATAGCAGCCTTCCAGTACCTAAAAGGGGCTACAAGAGAACTGGAAAGGGACTTTTTACAAGGGCTTGCAGTGACAGGACAAGGAGAAATGGCTTTTAAATGGAAAAGGGTAGGTTTGGATTTGATATGAGGAAGAAATCCTTTACTGCGAGGGTGCTGAGACACTGGGACAGGTTTGCCAAGAGATGTTCTGTATGCCCCATTCATGGAAGCATTCAGGGTGAGACCAGATGGCACTTGAAGCAATCCCACTGAGTGGAAGGTGTTCCTGTCCATGGCAGGGGTTTCAAACCCCTCGCAACCCAAACCATTCTATGATTCTATGATTCTGTATGATCTGGCATTATGACTTGAGTAAATGAATAATTTCTGAAGGGGGTTTCCAAGGGTAAAAGTGGAAACTTTGCAGCTCCTCCCAAGCCCCTCTAAGGCAGTGCAGAAGCCAGGGCAGGGAGCAGCTGGGTGAGTGGTGTGCTCAAGTTGTCCTCCCCCCTCTCCTGCTGCCAGCACATGGTTCATCACTGGGGTGGTGGTGGGCAGGAAATTTCAGGCTGGTAATTGTAATGAGATTAATTCAGTCCTGCTGCCTCGTTTGCCCTGTATCATAGGCACCCAGGATACACTGTATCTTGAAAACTTGCTTGGCAAAGAGTGACAGCAGCTGTACTGGGGCAGGTCTCAGCAGAAGGGAGCCCCATAAAGGACTTGCTGATGACCTTTGATTCGACTACTACTGTGTAGCAAGCAAATATTTAAACCCAGGCCATTCAAAAGGGAAGCACAGCTTTAGCATGGGGAACTCAGGCAAGAAGTGGTGCTGTGATAGTCCTGGGCTGTGCCTGGGAAGGGGCAAGCAGCCTTCTTCCCCTCCTCTTCCACTCCAGCAGAGCAGCCCACCCTGCCCATCATGCCCACACAAAGGAAGGGGCAGATGCTCAGACCCCAAAAAGTCGGGTGGCTGCTGTACCAAGGAAGGCAGGAGTTTTAAAGCTGTTTCAAGCCCAAAGACAAAATAACTGTGGCTGTTCCTCCTGCTCAAATTGCCTGTGACCCCATACAAGCAGAGGCTGTGTGGCACCTCTGGATCTGGCTGTCTGCTGTGACCAGAGCCCCAGGGGGCTGGACCCAACTGCTGATCTTCTACCGTGGTTGGCACCTGCACACTGATGAGTCTTGAAGAAATCTATTGGTGTTAGTCAAGTGCAGCAACAGGCCAAGAGCATATTTATCCCTCTGAGTGGTGCCGAATTAGCTCTTTTGGTCAGTTTATAATTAGGTACTTGCACTTAACAGTATTCTTTCTGTTGGATTTTTATAGTTTTGTCTTTTCTTTTTTAAACATGAAAATAATCAGTCTTAAAATAAAATAATTTTAAAAAAATACCTTAGGAAGTGAGCTATAAAAGGAGAAAACCCTTGCCAAGGGAATGCCACAGCAGTGAGCCCAAGCCACAGAAAGCCTGGTTGAAGGCTTCACTTTGCCGCAGCTTCTCAGAGGTTAACCAGGGTCTGTAAGCAAACAGCTTAAAGAAGGAGCCCGGCTTAGTGCCTGGGTCTTGGGCTGTCCCAGACACTACCAGCCTAATGCCCTTCCTGCAGCCCCTCCCTCCCAAAGGCGATGCTGGGCAAACAGAGCCAGCCCTCGCCCTCTCCTCCCGCAGCGAGGAGCCTTCTGCAGGCACGGCCCGGACCTGCGCCGGGGCTCAGGGGCATCGCAGAAGAGGGTGTTCCACTCCACACGGGCGCAGAGCCATGTGTATATAAAGCCTGGGGCAGCGGCCCGGGAGGATTGTTTAGCACAACCACACCTCGGCTCGCCCGGCAGCACGGCGAGGCACTGCCGAGCGCCGGCAGCTGAAGCCCGAAGTAGGCGAGAGCGGGAGCGATCTGCCCATGGGCCTGCGCCTGCTGCTGGTAGTGATGCTGCTTCAGGCAGGTGAGTACCACCTCTCGGTCCCTGTGCCCTGCCGTGCCCCCTGCCCAGGGACAGCCTCTCCCCTCGCCATCGGCTTTGCTGCTTCACGGCAGGACCTCCGCGTGATTTGGCCATGTGAGGAAAATAGTGTCACTTCACAGTGAGGGACTGTGTAAGAGAGCTCCCTGCCCGCCTCACTTCCCAGCCCCGGCTATGGTTTGCTTAAACTGTATAAACACAGGTCTTTTTCTGTTTTAATAGTTTTCTGCTACAGAGTTGCTAGTGTCCGTGTTTCACAGAAATACCTTCTTTTTATACCAGTGACCGTGGAGTGAGCAGTTTTCAATGCACCTGAATTTAAATTAATTTTTAACAGTTCTGTTTATACAAGCCATAAGCGACTGCTAGCCTAAAGCCCCGTACACACAGAGGCAACAAAACCCTGAACTGGCACGTCTGAGATTATACCTGCAGTAGAGTTTTAAAAGAAAAAAACAAGCCCCTGCCTTCATTTACAGCAAAGGCTGCCTGTTTAAGCAGGAAACAGTGCTAAGTTGTCAAATTCATCTCTGCTCACCTCTCTGCAGGTATGTTCTTCTCTAAGGTGCTCCATTAGAAGTTTAACTAATGATTTGCCATGCTGCTAATGGGACATTTGGCTAGAAGCAGGCTACTGTGGTGACTCAAGCTTTTTCAAGGCTTTCCTGGGTGTGTTGGCTCAGCTGCCTAGCACAGAGAAAGCAACTTCAGTTCTTGGTCAAGTTATTAGCTGTGCACCTGAATATTAAAAATGTACTTGCTGGGGCTGACCTCTCAGCTGCAGCAGCACGCTGCTGGCTCAAAACCAGACAGCTTTCAAAGAACAGGAACATCAGAGGCTGCCTGGATGCCTCTTGCAGAACATGCAGCCCTAAGCACACTAATTGAGTCTTTTGGACTCCATTTCCTTTGGGGCTTTCTCTCCACTTTCATGAGCAACTCTGCACTGTAATTACAGTTCCTTGATCCCCAGAGATATCCCCAAAAGAAGAATGGCCTTTCTTCTTCTGTGTGAGGTACAGTTACCTTACACCAGCCTTAGCCATCTTCAGCCAGTGGCCAACAGACCAACCCCAGCAGTCCTGGCTTAAGAGGCCAGTGAAAGCTAAAAAAATAAATTCGAGCTGCTTGTCAGAAGGCTGCGATTCCTACAAAGAAGTTTTTGTCTCCACTGGAACATTTTCAGGGTCTGCAAACTGCTACAGGTTGAAAAAGTGTGATTTATACCCCCAAATCCAAAGCAGCTCTCTGCTTGCGATTTCCCCTGAGAGCTGAGCCCCCTTCTAACTCTGGAGCCTTGCTGTTTAGACAAGGAAAATAAGTGGTCTCTTTAGTTCTCAATAAAACCCATCCAAAGTGTTTTTAGCACGAAACCAGAACACTCAAGTAGTGTTTAGGTGAGTGGCTGCTTACTTTTTCAGGAATGTGCATTTAATCCCTGAGGAATGCCCCAGGAAGCAGATGGAGGCTTTGCCTGAGGTGTTGATCCCTGGGGTGAAAATGGTGGCACCCACTCCTGCTGGGGGGGCCAGGCGGGGAGAGGGAGCAAAGCCCTGCCTTGTTCTTCATGGGGAAAGACTTTCCTTGTCTTCACTGGCATTTGGATTTGAGTCGGAGGGCAAACTAGCCCAGGAGATGCGGGAAGAGGCCCAAGCGAGGGGATTAGAAGCTAGGTTTTAAAAGGAAAGCAACTGTTTTAATAATAGTATTGAGTCCTTGGGTGGTTTAGGGGATTAATTAGCCTGTGTTTGCACAACACTTTGAAGAGGTCAAGTGTGCTGCAATAGCCAAGGGCAGGTGGCAAAGCAACTTCAGTGTTGAGTTCCCAGGCATCACCTTCCTCTCTATCCTGGCATGCTGGAAAGCCCCCCTGTTTGATTTTGGAGTGGCTGTGCATGGGTGGGATGAGCAGATGGGTTAGGCTGTCAGGCTGAAGATTTTGATCCTACCAATAGAACAGTGCAAAGTGCATTTGGTCCTTCAGAGTAAATCCAGGCATGAAATGCTCCTATTTGTCACTACAGCATGATAAGCAGCAACATTTGCAACTGAGCATCACAGTGGTTTGAGTATTACGGGCAGGGTACTCTTGGTTTTTGTAACAGCTACTGCAAGATTGAGCCTGTGGTCTCTAAAAAAGTTGCAAATAAACACGTGAAATCAAGAGACTGTTTGAAAGACTTATAATTCAAAAACCTCCAGACTGGTTTGGGTGGCCACTGCAGCTGACACAGAGCTCCTTTCTTCTTTTTTCCCCAAATTGGTGCAGCCCACCTGTTATGACTTAGGTGGAACATAAGATGCAAGTGTTGCCAGCACCTCCAGACTCTCAAGAGAAAGTGGCTATACACATATCTTGGCTAATGGAGCCACTTTGACAAAGTATGTACTCTACAGCCTCAGGGACTTGTAGCTGTCCCTCTTATGCACATTAATAGCACTGACAGTACATTTTGCCACCTGGAGAACGTGGCAGAATGGGTTAAAGGATCCTGAATAGTAGGGGAAACTTGGATAACGTAAGAAATTTTGAGTGACATAGAAACCTCATTTCTTTCCAGAGCCTGGATTAGGTCTGGTTGCCTGGCTGTACTCTGCTGCTTCATGTCCCAGTTGGGACCATAGCACAGCTGGAAAGCTTTCCCAGGTTTGGGAGCTCTGGGCTGCAGTGAAGCCCAGCTGGCCCTGCATGGTGCTGACAGAGACCCTGGAAAGCTTAACAGCTTGGGCTCCACGATGTGCAGGACCAGGCACACTGCTCCTGGGTGCAGTGCAGCTGCAATCACACACGAGTGCACCACAACTAGTAGGTCCTGTTTGAATCGAGCTCCTGTGGAAGAAATAGCCTGCTTGGGTATCTCTGCATCCACTTTTTGATTATCCCAGGCCTCAGGCAAAGCTCCCTTTGCCAGCTGAATGTCATGACTAGCTAGATTGTCAGGGCTGCACCCAACCAGCCAGTCCAAATCAAAACCATCTCCCTTTAAGGACTGCAGGAAAATCAGTAGCAGGCACGTTTAATCCTTGTGTGTAACCATGTCCTGTCTTTGCAGTTTGGGAAGGTGCTCTGGGGAAGTCCCACTCACTGCACACTCGAGGAATCATTGAACTGGCTGGAGCTATAACGTGTGGCACAGGACGGTCTCCCTTGGCATATATTGGCTATGGGTGCTACTGTGGACTGGGAGGACGAGGTTGGCCTAAAGACAGAACAGACTGGTAAGAGAAACCTCAGCTGTGTGTCCAGAGCACTGCAGATCACCTTGCCTCTCTCTGTTTGTACTGCTGGGGCTGCACTGACTCACTGCTGCCTTGTGGGCAGGGAACTTCCTATATATGAACATACTGGGGACTTATGAGTGATGACCCATGTCTCACTTGGGATTGAAATGAGGGCTTAACCTCCTTCTAGATGACACCAAAGCTCTTAGGACCTTGTACTATGTGGGCTAGAGGGCAAAGGAGAAACCAGGATGTATTTTCTTGAAATAGCTGAATTTTTTTCATACAGATCAAACACTGCTTGACAAAAGGAGCACAATCCAAGCTATTTGGAGAGTTATTTCACCCAGGTCCTTAAAATGGAAGTGAAATATCACTGTTTATCCTCTTGAAGAAATCTGTATTGTTGCAAGGAGTAGTCAGACCTGTTGCTTTCTTTGTCTGTTAGTTCACACTGAATCAAAGACAAGAGGGGAGAGCATGGTGTTGTTTCCCCTTCTCTGTGTTAGTGGGGAAGATGTTGGGCTTGTTATTCCCAAGGAGTGTCAGAGGTATTGCAACCAAAGGCTTCTTTTCTGTACTGTGCAATGAGCATAAAGAGAGTAAATGAGAGTAAAGCTGAGCATAGTGGCCTCTTGTGTGCTCTGAACCTGTTATTTGCAGTCTCGCCAGGTTTGAAATATCAGAGCACACAAGTCTATCTTTATGTACAGTCAACAGGCCAGGTGCTCCTAGTAAGCAAGCACAGCTTTTAGCAGGGGTGAAGGCAGTCTGCAACTCTCTGGGAAGGAAACTGAGCTTTCCATAATATCTGGCTGCCAGAATACCTGGAGACATTGCACACTGCTACAAAACCAAATTTTGTTTAATTAGCGTGACAGAAAAAGTGTGTGGGGAGGGGCATGGAAGGAAGAAAAGATGTCAAGATTAAAGATCTCTGGGGGCATGAAAGAGAAGTTGTCTGATCCTTAAAACTAATGGAGCTGTCCTCATTAATGCAGCAAGATGTTTCACTCCCAAAGCCCTCTCATCATGTCCCTTTAGTTGTCTGTGAAATATTTCACCTGTGAAACAGTCAATATGGGGCTCAAAAATGATGAGTAACTGCAGTAGTATCTCTTGACCTGCTTATCAACATCTACAGCAGTGTGTGTAAGGGGTTTGATTATTTTTGTTACCCTTTAACAAATCTCATAATAAAGCCTAGAAAGTAAAACACGACTTCACTAATTTGGAGTACTGCTTTTATTGAAGAGCTGAGAAGAGTGACCTAAAAGATGTTTTTCATAGAAGCTGAGTGACATCCAAGGATGTCAGGGAGATGCAAGTAGTTAGCACTGCTGAAAAAGAGAGAATAAGACATGGCCATGTGTTCATCAGCTGGTGTTTCTGCTGTTGTTTAAATTCCACAGAGTATTTTAGAATTTTATCCTAAAGGCAGAAAATGGGACTTTGCAAGTGGAAATGTCTCAAAATATCAGATAGTTTGTAAAAGGAAAGCTTGATCCTCTAAATACATTCATTATTATTCCTTAGCTGCAATGCTTGGCTGCTGTAGAAAAACTTTAAAGTTTAATTTAGGTTCTTAGCTGGGAAGAACCAGCCATGCCACACTAGATTTAGCTCTAAAAATTTCCATTTTCTGTTTGCTAGAGAAATATTGATACCTGTTTCTAAGAACTACTGCAATAATTAGTGTGGTTGAGTACCCCATACCACATTATTTTCCATATTTGCCATTCTAAAAAAGAGTGGCAAAACTACTGGCTGTGAATGACAAACACTGTTTGAAATTACTCACCCCCTTGTCACTTCTAGGTTTTTTACTGAGACCCTCATAAAAGGAGTAATTTTCTTGTGTGTAATACAGTCAATCTGTCTAGACAGGGCTAGAGTGCTTCTAAGCACCTCTCTTTTATGTGCAAAAGAAAAAAAAGCCATTGAGTGGGTAATCCTTTTATAAGGTTTATTCCACATTCTGACTTTGATGTGGTGTTGTCAGCAATTACCTTTTTCCTTTTGTTCCACTCTCACAGTTCCATCACTTCAAGGCATAATGACACTTCTTCCACATGGAGTCAATAGATTTGTTTCTCCTTCTTTCTGCTCCCCTGGATTGCCACAGCACCTGTGTTGTAAATTAGGACCTGAGGGTGCTCAGCATTTCCCTGACAACACCAAGAAAGGCAGGGTGCATAAATGACTCAGCTAAGTCACAGAATCATTAAGGCTGGAAAAGATCTCTAAGATCATTTTGTCCAACTCTTAAATCCCGGCAAACTCACAGGGAAGATTTCCCCTCTGTTGCAATGTTAAAGCAAAGGGAAAAGACACACAGCAATGAGGGTGCTGTTGATGTGACAAACACAAGGTGACAAATTCTTCCTTTATTGGCATTTGCCCAAGAGGTCTGGCCAGCTGATCCCTGCAGACCAGCCGTGATGAGCAGGCTGTTTACTACCCAGGTGACACAGCTGGGTTTGTTTGCCATCACTGACAACCAGAGCTCTGCCACGGTGTTGGCTGACTCTGTTTGTGTTGGTGTAACCCAGTGGTAGCAGGTTATTAACAGCTTAACACCACTCTGACCCAGGTGCAGCAAAGGGCATTTCCAGACAGCAGGGGAGCATCTGAAGGTGACAAAGGACAACAATAGGATTCCTTAGTCTTCCTTCCTTGGCAGTGTCTTCAGATGTTTGTAAAGTAGGAGCCAAAAGTCTTCTCTCTTTGTGTTGGAGTCAGCTACCTGTCACCTTGCTGCAGCTGTGGGGATCATCAGGAGGAGCTGCTGCAAGGGGAAGCAGAATTGTGCCCCAAATCCTGTGGCCCTGCAGAGTTTATGCAACTCCCCATGGTTTTGCCAAGCCAGATAAAGTGCAGCAAGTTCTCACAGCTAGCTGGAACACCATTTGCTTGTGCAAATTCAGGGCTCATTTGCTTGTCCTTCCCCAATTCACAGAACATCTTTTGCCCCCTACAGTATCTGTCTTCACTTCTCCTACCTCTCTTTCTGTTTGTTCCCTCTGGCTCTCCTCAAAGAGCAATTTATTTTCCTCAGCACAGAGGCTCCCAATACCACCCTTAGCCCCTCTACCTTCATATTGTCCTTCTTACCCACACTCCTCCATCACTGACACCAACTTTACCCATTTGGCTACTGCCTCACTCCCCAGACCTCACAAACCTTTGGTTTCCATAGCTGGCACTCCCCTCAGCTCAGCCTGATTCGTGGCACTCCACCACAGCCTCCAGTGCTCAGTGTCCCATATATGAGACACCAGTGATGGGCCTGCTCTGCTGCCTATCACTCCCCTGAGGATGGATTAAGCTTTGCTGGAGCTTCAGGTGTCACATGTAAAACCAGCCTGCCTCAATTTTCTCCAGTAGTAGAGTGGTTTCTCAGTAGAGTCACAGTGATCTTGCAGGAATGCCTTCTGGAAATACAGGAGATCTTGCATCCTTGCTGAAACAACCTTTGTTATTCAGCAGAGAACCTCTCTAAGTGCTGAATCTTCTCTCAGTGGAATCTGAGTCCCTAAACTACAAGAATAAAATTCAAGTGAGGTCAAGTTTTGTATAAATTCAGAAGTAATTGACAGCGAGAATTGTCTCACTGACTAGTCCATAGGACAGATGTCATCAGCTGAGCTACTCATCCTCCTTCCCTCGATGGTCAGTGAAACACAACTGCACTTTCAAATGTGATGATTTTCACCCTATGTTAGATCTCTGCAGCGTGAAAATGTGAACTATGGTGCAGATGTGCATAGAGGAAAGATAGGTGAATGCCTTAGATGTAGATGGTTTTAAGGTTCTTAAGTTAACTCATAGGAATTTCACCATTGAGACTGATTAATTTGTGGCCTGCCCTCAGAACCTGTGTGGGCCAAGGAGCATGTGGCAGGTCCAGGTGAACTGAAGAGATGAAGCTTCTTGGTGATACTGAGGCAGGCAAGAAACATCCCAATTCTTCCAAATTTTGGGATGGGTCTAAGCCTAACCCAGTGAGCCACAACAGCACAACTTAAACACTTCAGCAGCCAGATTACCATGTCTTGACCACCCATGCTTTCAGGAGGGCAAAAGCTCAGGGGAAGAAGCACAGTTATCATGGGAGTAAATATGGCATTAATGAGCTCCTGAGACATGCAAGCCTTCCCAGAGATGCCAGGACCATGCACACACCATTTACTGACAGGCTGGGGTGAACACCGCTGTCATGAGCTGTGAGTGAGCGAAGCACCCCTGGAGTCCATGCCAACAGGAGTCCCAGGAGGACACCCAGACTCTCCTTTTATGTGTCCCAGGTGCTGCCACAGGCACGACTGCTGCTACGACACGGCGGAGAAGGAAGGCTGCAACCCCAAGGTGCAGCGCTACCAGTGGGCGTGTGAGCAGAACACCGTGCGGTGCGGTAAGGAAAGCTTGGCCCCTGTGGCATGGATCTCCCTCTCTCCTTCCCTCCCTCTCTCCTTCCCTCCCTCTCTCCTTCCCTCCCTCTCTCCTTCCCTCCTCTGCAGGCACCAGGCTGACCAAAGAGCTTTAGGGCCCCAGAGGCCCGTTTGTGTTTGCCAAGCTGATTTCAAAGCTGCTTTAGGCAATGTCCATTCTCTTGCAAGCTCTCTGCCCATTCCTTGCCAGGAGTCCCCACCTGGAGCTGGGAGGAAAGCTGGAGGCCCAGCACAACCCATTCCAGGTAACCTGAGATGTCCCCAGGCTGAAGAGCAGGAGTGGGGGCCATGGAGCCCACAAGCCATCTTAGTTTGGCAGGGATGCAGACGTCTCTCTGGAGACTTTCTGCTCCCTGGCATTAAGCATGCGTGCTCCTCACTGGCCCCTTCCCACAGCTGTGGGTCTTCAGGGGTGATCTTCCCATTGCTATTCTGGCCCTCCCTCCAGCAGGACTGTCCACTTTTTTGCTACCCTTAAGCACTGCTAGAGAAGAGCCAGGCTATTTAGCATGGCTGCAAGACAGGTTACATAGGATTCCAGCCTGCACCTCTGCCCTGTGTGGGGCTCAAGCCTGAAGTCCTGGGGTTCCAGAAAGGATTTTGAACCATGCAGAATCAAATGCTCTCAAGTGCTTCAGGCAGACAGTGATGTGGATTGTGCTCAGCTCTACAGCTGGTACCCAGTCAAGAAGATTTGAATTGCACAGTCACAGCCCATCAGTGTCTCACACAGTTTGTTTTGACACACACTTGAGTCTTAGAATTTGTCACTTGTATTTCTAAATTTCCAGAAAGCTCCTGGTGGTAAAATCCATTGTACAACACTTTGAAAGTTTGAAAAGAGATTGTGAGAGTAAAACTTATCCCCATAATCATCAAAGCTACTTGCTAGAACATTAAAAGACTATTTCTAATTTATCAGAAGACCATATTCTACTGGTGCAACCCTCAGCCTCGCCAGCAGCTGAAGATCTGCCAGCAGATAGGGGATGGGACACAGCACATCTGCAGTTGCTCTTTTCCAAGTTCCAGAGCAATCTATTAAATACAAAGTGCTGGCAAAGGAATGTGTCACTTTAACGTACAACTGCTCTCCCTCCTGCCTACCCATATTTCCATAGCTGACTGGTACTTTCTGCTAGTCATTTTACAGGAAAAAAAGTCCCGTTTCTCTTTGCTTTGAAGGAACAATTCAAGTTGCAGATATGAGATGTATCAGTGAGTCCATGGGGCATGTGCCATAGGAGTGCAGTGGGCTGCAGTTGCTCTGACTTGGCCAACAAGCATGAATTAAACGAATTCTATTAATTCCTTAAGTGATGTCCAGGCAAGACCTGATGCATCCATCAGCTGTTCTCCACAAGGCCTCAGCAGGCTTCATTTTCCCTGACATCCCTGGTGAGAAAGATCAATAGAAACGTGTTCTGAAGGCAAATTTCCTACCCCAGGCTACAGCACAGCAGGTCCTACTGGGATATGAAGGTATAATGTCTGATCCCATTCAAACAAAACAGGTGAAGAATTAAATTTCCAGGCATGCTTGCTGGACTCAGGGTAATGATGTCCAGAAGTGTTAGAAGCAGAACTGTTTGCACTGTCATTTCAATGGAACAGGAATTAAATGCCTCATGCTTGACACTGTATCATAAACACAGATATTTTCATGTAAAATAAATAGAAACTCATTTTACTTAGGATTTCTCTTCTTTTTGCTACCATTAGGTAGTTTTGTTTGTGGAATGAAGAAAAACTGGCAAAGCCATATTCTTCAATCCAGATATGCCATTGCCTGTAGGCAAATTCCATTCAGTAGAGATCTAGAATATAGAAAAGGCTGTAAGTTGTGGAGCCTGGTCAAAGAAAATAATTCCAATAAACCCCTAACAGAAATGTTGCAAAGCCAGATTTCTGTACTCACATTTGATGGACAGTAGCTGGCACAGTGTAGGATGAGCTCAAGGAGCAGAGGGGCAAGATAAATGTCAGGTAAGACTAAGAAAAAAGTAGCCTTAAGTCCTCATTGACCCTTGAAACACTTTTACCAGTTAATACATGATTATTCAGACCAGCTTAGGAAACATGGGCTTTTCTTATTTTTCAGACACAGGGTTGATCCATCAAAGCCCAGTGAAATCTGAAAAAATTCCTATACTCATTGCATTTGGTTTGGGAATGAATCCTATGTGCACATCAAGTTACACATTAAACTTTGCCTAGTGCATGGCTTTGTGGCTGTTAGATAACCCATGGTAGCAGCCTCAAATAAACAAGGCACAGTGCTTTGAAATAACATTAACTCAACAGCTGTGTTTAAACCACCTATAGGTGGGTTGAGGTTCATTAACCCAAAATCAGTAATTTGTGATGTTGCCTTCTAAGCTAGTGGCTTTGATGTTCATTATGGTCATGTAGACATATAGTTGCATTCTGTATAGTTCCATGTACAACTTTGATCACTTTGTGAGCTGCTGGCTCATAAAAATCATACCTGGCCCTGCTGCAAAGCTCCTTGGCTCCTCTGCTGTGATCAGAGAGATGTAACAGCAACTGATACAGCAAGAGAGAAGGATTCCTGGTGCTCTGATGCCCTCAGGTTTCTGAATATCCCTCTGGGAGGCTCCTCCTTTCAAAGTAGTGGTTTTTTTCTTTTGATATCAGTCTGTTTTGCAGAGGGAGGAGTTAGAAGGGAAATTCACCAATTGAGGAATGGTGGAATATTTTTACCCCAGGGTAAGATAAAATAATTTTCCTTTTTAGCTTTGACTGCTGAATTAAGCCCTCATAGTTCACACAGTTCTAGAAGCAGGGAGTGTTCTGTGCAGAGCAGATTTTTATAAGCATTGCCAATTTACATTTAGCTACTGCATTTCTGATGCTCTTTGTCACAGTTAAGGTCAGACCTGTTGATAGAGAGAGGGTGGGGGAAGGTCAGATCCACTCACAACACAATATCTTGGTCCTGCTGCCACAGGACCCTTATCCCTAAGGGCTGCTTTGTTAGGGATTTTTTCCTCCTAAAACTGTTTCTTGCCTTTGATACAGAATCTCTCATCCCCGGCTCACATTTTCTTTTGCAGATAACCTGACAGACCGGTGTGAAAAAATGGTGTGCCTGTGTGACCAAGAAGCAGCCAAGTGCTGGGGAGCAGCTCCATACAATCCACACTTCATCCTCTGGCCAGACTTTTTATGTGGACAGACTCATCCCACTTGCCACGTCAGATATGGGGGGCCAGAATAGTCTTTTTAGGACCTTTCTCCTAACAATTTGAACATGAAGATGGCAGAATAAATATTTTTCCTAATTTTCCAGATCTAACAATGGTGTGAGTGAACTTCTATCAGGCCAGGGTTTATGGGGAGGAGAGACAGACCAGGAAGGTGCGGTGGTGGAGTCTCCTCTCTGTGAGATACACTTGGAATGTATCGAGCTCTGCCTTTGAGGGCACAACAAGCAAGTCGAGAGCTTATGGGTTAGCATAAAAGGGCAGACAAATAAGGGTGACACTGCTGAGGGTGTTTGCTACAGGCCACACAAGCAGGAGAAGTGGATGAGGCCTTCTACAGGCAGCTTGAAGCAGCCACACAGTCACAGGCCATGGTTCTGGTGTGGGACTTTAACTACCCTGACAGCCACTGGAGCAGCAACAGGTGACAAAAGCGAAAAAGGGACTGGAGTCTCTCTCCTATGAGGAAAGACTGAGGGAGCTGGGTCTCTTCAGGCTTGAGAAGAGATGACTGAGAGGGGACCTCCTCAGTGTCTATGAAGGGAGGGTGTCAGGAGGAGGGTCCAGGCTGTGCTCGGTAGTGCCAAGCAGTGGGACAAGAGGCAACGGGCACAAACTGATGCACGAGAAGTTTCACCTGAACAGGAGGAAGAACTTTCCTGTGCAGGTGACTGCACTGGAACAGGTTGCCCAGAGAGGTTGTGATGTCTCCCTCACTGGTGATATTCCAGACTGTCTGGACACAATCCTGTGCCCTGTGCTCTGGGAAGACCCTGCTTGATCAGGGAGTTGGACCAGGTGACCCACTGTGATCCCTTCTAACCCTACCCAGCCTGTGATTCTGTGACAGGGTAACATATATGCTGAAGCAAGGGCAAGATGCTGCTCTGATCATGGCCTTTGCAGAAACAGAGGGTTTGGTCTGTGATGCAGTGGGAACTCATTTCCTGTCATGAAATGGCACTTTTTTTCTTTTTGGTCATAGAATCTAGGTAGGTTGGATTGGAAGGAGCCTATAAAGATAATTTAGTTCCAAGTCCTGTGCAATGAGCAGGGACACCTTTAACCAGACCAGGTTGCTTAGAGCCCAGTTGTCTTATCCCTCATGCTCCTGACTCACAGCACTGGAAACACTTCTGAGCTGTGTTCAAGGGTAAAGCAGAGTTACACTGAGCTATTGCAGTTGCAAGGATTTGTGTCTTCTACTTACTACAGGCACACCCACATTTTGCAAAAGAATATACTCACTGCTACACAGGCTTCAGAGCAGATATGCTGCTCTGTGATACAAACAGAAGATGGTCTTCTATATTGGAATGTCCCTCAGTACTGACTGCCTGGGAATCAGTTATTGTCACATCAGGAAACATTGGCTGTGGAGAACATCAGTCATGTCAAGCAAATCTTTCATCTCTCCTTCTGTTTTTAAAATGGTATTAGAGGCTTACATTCAAACACTGCATTTCCTTCTGGCAAGAGAAACCAAAATCCCATTCCTTCAGCCAGGAGTAGCTATGTACAAGTGGGCCTTCTTTGCCTCCTTGTTAGAAGCATTTAGGCTGGAGCAAGCCAAAAGGACAAGAGCCTGTTTGCCAGGAGGCACAGACAGATGGGAGCCACAGCTGCACGCCCAGAAGCAATGCTTCTGATTTCCTCGGGTAGGTGCTAGCACTACCTGGGCACCTGCAGCACCTGGGTAGGTTGGGCTCCTTCTGTCTCTGCCGAAGCTCAGCTGACAAGTTTCGATCTGCACCTTTAAAATAAGAACTAATGGCATAGAAAGACCCAGGGTACCTCATCAGAGTCTAAATTTAGAGATATGTGGCCAACCTAAGTAGACTTTTGGCAGGTGATAATACAAATTTCTTCACAAAAAGCTGCTTTACTCCTTGCTGCAGGAGGATGGTGAATATACCACTGTGGCTGTGAAAGCTGCAGGCTAAAGAAGCTTGCTGACAAAAGTTAAAATGCCAAAGTCAACATGTGGAGGCAAAGGCTTTTATTCCATCTAGAACTCCGTTTTTTGGCTTATGAGGCATCAGAAGTTGTTCCACCTGCAGGCTTTGCAAATCCCAGCGACTCCTGTAATGCTGCACCTCAAGCTATGCTGAGCAAGAAGGAAAGGAGAGAGAATGAGTGAGCAACACAGAGTCAGGACAACACAATAAACTCCTCGGAGGCAAAAGAAGAAGTTGTGAACTCTTCATGTAGAGCGTTTGCAGAGGGGTGGTGCTGTGCGGGCAGCATCAGCCTAAGGAAGGGAGTGTGCTTCCCAGCAGTGGCTGGGAGATCCTCCCCGGTGAGAGAGACAGAGCTCCCGGCGTGTCCCTGTCTCCGCCACGCTGTCCATCAGGTGGCGGCAGCGCCCCAGTGAATCGCAACAGCAGCTCTTCCTCAGCCCTTCAGGGAGGGGATTTTTTCATCAGGCAGAGCAAAATTTTTGAGCACCAGGAGAAGAGGTGCAAACCACACGTCTCCTCACTGAATGCAAAATGCAAAAAGCCGGCTGGGCTCGCTGTGAAATGCATACCACATCTTGGGTTGCTCAAAATGGGAACTAAACTTATTTCAAAATGCAGTGTCGGTCTCCTCAAATTAGACCTCAAGTTGACAGAATGGGAAAAAAGCAGGTGAGCTTTTGGGTACATCTGCCTTTTATTGGAGCACTTCTTTGGCTCCTGTGTGGTGAAAATGTCTGGTTTCCCCAATGTTATCAACTGATCTTTAAATAGATAGATAGATCTTTAAATAGGGCTTTAAAAACCCCGCCTCACACACCTAAGGCATCATAGGCTTTCTGTACACAAGCATTGCAAGAATACAGATGTAAGCATGAAGTTGGTAGGAAGAAGAACCATCCTTCAGCATAAATGCAAAAGAACTGAATGAGTCCTTGGTCTTTGTTAAAAGAAGCTGCAGCATCTCATTGAATAGCTCTTAGTTTAGTGGCAGTTAAAGAAGACCCTTTTATTTTCTTTATATATAACTCATTAGGCCCATTGGTGAAGCTCAACCCAGCATAAACTAAAGACTGTTTGAGAAAGTGATGGAGCATAGAACTATCTCTGTTAGAGTTTCATTCACACTGCTTATTTCCTGAACCAGACCCCATGTCTGACCACAAGTAAGTAAATGTCTAATTCATCTTTCAGTTCAAACACAGGTACCTTTGGCGAGCCTCTTGTCTCATGCAGAGGATGCACTTCCTCAGCTGTGGGGTTAAAACAATGATCAGAACCACTACGCCTCCAATACCAGCTGCTACAACCCCAATGATGGTTCCAATGGATTCTTCTATACCAAACAAGCCTGAGGGAGAAAGGAAGGCAGAGAGAGTAACACAAGATGTTTTCCAGACAAGTGCATGCAGTGCAGCCAGCATCTTTTCTGCAGTGGCTGCAGAGGAAGCTTCTTGCTACGAATTTGCTGATGTCTTGTCTGACATGAAATCGCTTCTACACAGGAAAGTGTCTTGCACTACAGAGCTACTGAGTTTTTCATTCCTTTGTAGGAATTCCTAAGCAGCATTCCCAAGCTGCTGTGCTGTCTGGGGCTTTAGAGGCAGGACAGCCCCATTGCCCCAGCAATCTCCCTCAACAGCTAGACACTGTGGCATGGCAAAAGAAGCTGCTGCTTGAATTAACGGGACTCAGGCCTGTGTGCGTTATTTTCAAAAGGAAAAGAATTTCTCTGACAACTTTGAGAAAGCCATCAGTCTCCCTGTCTACTTCCAAGAGAGACAGCACCAGAGAGCAGAGAGAGCTCCACTGAAGCCCTTTCTTTGCCTGGCTGCTCTTGGGACTGTTGCATGGCAGAGATGGCCTAGTGCTGAAATTATACATTTCATCATCTCAGCAACACAGACAGGCAATTATGCTGGGCAGAGTGCAGACATTTCAAGAGTAACCTGTGCTGCTGAGACTGTGAGATCAAGCCAACAAGAGACCTCAGTAGACACACGACCAAACCCTTGCAGAGGGGCACAGTTTGCTTGCCTTAGTGTTGCAGTTTAAAGTGAGTAGTTTTATAAAAAATAGTAACTCAGGCTCAAAGGGCCAAAGGTTTAGTGAATCTTGGTGAGATAGAAGCTTTGGTAATGAAAAAGAAGAAAATGGCACTTACATAATTTACTCTTGATGCAGAAGGAGGTATTTTTTGTTAATTAGATAATTAGATAATAACCATTCTAATGTGTTGACTTTTTGGGACTGGAATCTGTTTAGCCTACGTAAAAGGAAACTTTGACATTTCCAGCTGATACAGACATAGCAAGTTACCTCTTTACTTACCATGCCTAGTGTCTATCTGTGAAGCTAAGAAAACATAGCATGGCCCTTTTAATGCTACTTTCATTTTAATGTGAATGAAGTTAATCAGAAATTATATAACGATCATATTATATATAATCCTCATGATTATTGTGGGATTACTTATGTCATTCAGAGTTAAGGAATGACTATGCAAGTTAGTGGGTTGGAGAGAAAAAACATAAAATAAAAAGAGGTCTAGAGCTGTTGCTTGAGATGGTACCTTGTCACCTGTCACTCGTGGGGGTTCTGCCAGAGCTGTGATTATAAGGGGACCTTGTCTGACTGTTTCATTCTTTGCAGTGACTTTATTTTTATGGATAACATTATTCCTTCTTTTTGTGGTTTAAATGCTTCTCCTCATAATAATACCTGTGGCTGTTTACAGAGACAAGTGAATGAATTTTATCTGGCCTTAAAAGAAGAATGAGAAGTGCTATAGAGCAATTTTACTCCATGACACCAGACCCTTAATGCCAGAGGCCAAACAGGTCAACTTCCCTGTTGTCTGCACGTGTGCAGACCAGCTTTGGAGGAAAAACAAGGAGGAAAAAAGTAAATAACTCCATGTGTTACCCAGAGCCCTTCTGATCCTGAGCTTTGTGCCATCTCCTGTGACCACCTTCCCATCTGGAAGTGTAACCTCACAGAAATAAATGCCATGGTCACTGGTTGTCACATTGAGGATAATCAGGGAAACATCCCCTTGGGACAAGTCTCCACTCATGAAGATCCTGGAGTTATTTGGCAAGATAGTCACATTCTTTTCTAGCAGGTCCATCTGCCCCTTTTCATCTTCTTTGTACCACGTCACCATCAGGTCAGTCAGGGAGGGATGCTGCAGACTGTTGAGATGACAGTTCAAGACCACAGTTTCACCCTCTTTGGCTTTCTCTTTGGCTGGTGTTTGAGTCACCAAAAGGTTCCATGGCTCAGGTGACAACAACAAAGGCTGTGCTGTCACAGCTGCTGCATTCTCCTTGTTTGCACCTCCACCAGCAGCTCCTACATCTGTACCAGGGAAGAGAGAGAAGAGGACAGCTGAGTGTGACAGGATGCTAAATGTCCCTGCTGCTCCTGACCTCTGACTGGCACAAAGAATGGCTCCTGGAATTAGGACCTGAGGGCAGTCACTGTTATAATGATAGGGATTTTCTTTCTAGTTCCTGCTTAGATCATGTTCTTGTGTACAGACAGGTCTTTTCCTGAATATCAGCTCCTTTCTACTGCCATACTAGAGGAAGATCAATGCCATTATCTAATGGCTTTGGGTGAAAATTAGAGTCCAGTCAGCGAAATTTGCATCTGAAATACTAACCTCTATCTTCTCACCCCAAAAAATCTCAGGGCCTGATGTTCCTGCCTCAGTTGCTTTTGAAGCAAAGCAAAAAACGAATGTACAGTTATACACTGGCAGTTCTATTTTGGCAAGTCTAATGTAACTGCCTGCATCCCAAAACATAGTGTGATTCTTAGAATTTTTGGCATGCACTTTCAGTTACAGGACAGGGAATCTTGACATCATGGGAAGAATCTCCTTTACCAGAGACTGAACCCCTAGCAGATCCTATCAGCAGTCTAGGGGACAGATCATCAGCTTTGTGCACATACTACAGCTGAGGGTGACAGCTGTTCTCTGTGAAGTGACCATTTCCTGCTAACTTTGGTTAGAAAAACACAAACATGTCTGTAGTAGATATTTCAACCTGCCTTCTCATACTCAGGTGCTAATCATAGTATCATATCCTTGAGCTAAGAGAAGTGATAGTGGATCTCATTTCTGGAAACAAGCCTGGGCACAGAAAATGACAGGAATAGTTGCTGTCCCAAAAAGAGGGAAAAGCAAACCTAAAAGTAAGTTTTTGCCAAGAAAGAGTTCAGATCCATTTTGGAAAAGGCTCTTCTGTTATTTTATTTTCTTCAAGTGAAATAGTCTCCCTTTGAGCTAGTTGGTGTCCTCTCAAGGACTGCAGACCGTTCCAGAGTGAAGGTTGTGATTTCTCCTTGTCTCGAGTCTTTCATTTCCATCCACAGAGTGTGAAATGCTATTTTGTGGGTCTGGTAAAGCATCACAATGACAACAGACACTCTCTGCTCAGGGACAAATGTCTTGAGGCAAGGGAAAACCAAACCCCTTTATGATCAGTTTGAGAGTTACTTGAATGGCTCCTCCAGGCCTGCTTGTACACAAAAATCACAGTTGTATTCATAGTTATTATTATTTATGACTCATATGGGAGTAGAGGACTTCTGTCAGCCAGCAGGGCCCTGTTGTTCCAGGCACCTCACAAAAGGCTGGGCTATAGAGTTTACAGTTTAAATATGAGACAGGAGATGGATGCAAAAATACAGGAACTATAAACTGGTTCTGAAACTAGGCAACAATGGAGCTTGTGAAAATCCTTATGAGCTGTTTGGTGCTTTCATCTCAAAGTGAAAATCTCGGCCTTAGAACTGAAACACCAATCCATGGGAATCGAATGCCTGAGAATGACGTACCCAAATATAGTTTTGAATCTGGTCCCCTAAGATTAGTAGTTCTTAGTAAAGGTACTGGCTGAGATATTATCCTTCCATTCATATGTAGTCTTACCAGTGAGCCCACTGGAGCTTCTTGGGGAAATCTGAGGTCCAGATCTTCCCTGTCCATTTAGATATCGAGGCAGCAGCCATGAAAGTTGAAGTATTTTGACATGATACTTTGAGGAAATACAAAGTATAATTGAAATAACTGACAAAGCTTGACATATTGCAGTTTCTGTGTATCAAATATTCTGAAATGATCGATTTTTTTTATTTATTAGAGTGAATTTGAGCAGTTTCATAATGAGTGCTCTTTTAAAATCTCTGTTTATTGACCATTTTCTCCACTGGATAACTGCTGCTTTAGCTAGTGTGTGCTACTGCTACCTTGTTTTCAAGGAATGGCCACAAAATTTCTTCTCTGCTACAAGTATTCCAGCCTTGCCATATACACCCCTGTAACACAACTGTAATTTTTATTTCTTTTATTGATGCAAAATGTATAATTTTACACAGACACTTAATGGCATAGAGAATGTAACTGAGTAGGAACAATGTTCTTTCATGTTGCCTCTGTTCATCATGAGTTTTATACACATCTCCTATGATGAAATAACTGGCCTTGTAATCTGTTTTATCCTACATCTTTGATTTGATATAGATCATGTAACTTAGGAAAATCAAAACATGAGAGGAGCAGGCTGCGTTGTTTCGTCCCAACTCTCTTCAGGGGTTTCACTGAGAAGGTCACAGCACTACCTCTCTTTTTCTCTCTTTCTTTTCTTTCTTTTTCTTTTTTAAGGCTGCAAAATTGGAACATGTTAGTTCACTGGTATTCAATTACACAATGCCCTTATCGTTTTGGCATCTGGGAGCATACCATGCCAACTGCTTTGCTGACTCTGCTTCAGAGCTCTTTCTAAGTCTTTTTAAGCTTCATTAGCAGAATGATGTGCAGGTCCCTTGCCATGAGGGTTGTGGGCTCAAGCCCATGGAAAGGAATGCAAAGCTTTGTGGTGAAAACACTTGAGCTAGACAGGGTACAGAGGAAAACAGCATGGATGATCTTGTCAAGACCTGGACAAACGATTAGATGATCTAATAGGTCACTGTCACATGAAGTCCTTAGTTCACATCCAGTTTTCAGCCACCAGGGGAGAAAGCTCTCTGGGACCCCCTGTGCTCCCCACTTGGCAGTACTAACAGGGCACCTACTAAAGCCCTCAGCCTCCCCTTTACATAATCTGCAGGTTGATACTTTCCCATGTAAGGCCATATCAGACCTGTAAGTGAGAAACACATAAGGCAGGCTAGAGGAGGTGGGGTGACAAAAGGAAACAATAAAATACAGCTGCTCTCTCTTCCTGTCCTGGAGCCTTGCTGAAGTCTTTGGTGCTTGGAGTAAATCCAAGCAGCCCTGCAAGCTTCTTCCACCAGCTGCCAACAGTATGGGGGAACCAAAATAGTGCGTGGAGGTCAGTGCAGAATTCTACCTTTCCACTTCAGCATCCCCTCCTTTATTCACACTCAGTAGCTGAGGAGAGGTTGAGAGCAAATAGGGCTCGATTTCCAAGCCACAAAAAAATCCTCTCCTGCTGAAACTACTGTCTTTCAGATGGTTTTGTTGGCTTTAGAGCTCAGCTTCACACTCATACCATGCTGGTGCCATGAAGGTGCTTTACAAGCTGTATCCAGCTCCCAGACATCTATGATTAAGTGATCAATGACTGCATGTTGCTACTCTTAATTTATATGACTTTTGCCCTGGGCTGAGGTTGGCTTTCACAAATGGATATGAATAACTACCTTGTGACAGTAACTGGTTGCTAATATATCAGAGAAACAAAATAGAAATGAAACTCCTAGTGATGATGACACACATCTGGGAAAAGAAAGGCAAATACACTCTTTCTGGACAATTATATTAGATGAACAGGAATGTATCTAAAGAGAAAAGTATATTTTAATGCCATGCACAACACTAAATACAATTTCCCTGCATCCTGAGGAAGCCCTCAGTGGAAAGTTGCACTTCAAAATAAAAAAACAAAAAAATCCCAAACTTCTCAAGCCAAGCTCCAAGAACAATCTATATTTCCTCTCATTAAGGAAGGTGGTTTAGTACTCACCCACCACCAAGAGGAAGATGAATGAAGACACTGCAGATCTATAGAGTTTCCCAATGTGCTGGCTCATGGTGGCTGGAGTACATGGCCTCACCATCTCTCCCTCTGGTAGCACAGATAAAAAATATGTGTGTATGATAGCAACAGGACCTTACATTCTGCCCAGTGAATGTCACACTTACTAAAGTTACCACAGCTTTGAGCTCACAGTGCTCTGCCTGCTCCCTGGATGAGAGCCACGTTTGAAGTGACAACAATGACTTCCCTGGGGGCTGTTCTGATCTCTCCCTGAGAACATGTCAAAAATGCTCTGAGAGCAGAGGGAAGATAATACATTGTTTTTCACTTTAGGCTTGTATAAGGCACAACTTTGGGCTGATTACAGAATATCCAGATGCTCCAAAGGAGACCTCTCTTGTGCTGAACCCCTGCCAAGTGATGGTGAAAACACAAAGAGCATTGGCTTAATTTTCTGAACAGCCAGACTCTAATGCACCACAACATCACCCTAAAGCACCACAAAAAGAAGTTTCAGGAACTCAGTATCTTTGTGGCACACGGTGTTTAGAGGTGAACTGTATCTCCCAAAGTGGGTTTTTTTCAGTGCAGAACAAATCCTTTTTCATCAAAAGTTGAGTACTTAAACTCTATTTATACTTAAGTACAGCTTGTCTATGTGACTTGAGTGGAGGGGGAAATTGCTGGAGAGGGTGGCCTATCTGCAAACCCAGCAGGTGTGCTCTGAATTAGTCTGTGTTTATACAAGGCCTCACAGAGCAGACTCTGTGACAGGAGCTACAGCAGCTCCAAGCCCCACCTGTACCACCCAGCCCTGTGCAGCTGTGCCACCCCTGTACCAAGCATGGGCTACTGTCACTATTTGGCTGATACCTCTTCCCTCAACTACAGGATAAGGGATTATGGCACACTTTATCTAATGATCTTGCATATCCTTAAAACCCTACTGGTTTTGTGGTATTGGAATTGTACTTGAGTATCCAGTAAAGACTCAATTCCATAACTCTTAAAGCACAATGGAGCTAGGAGAGGCATGAGTATTTCTGCTTTTCTTTGCATTTGAAAGCAAAAAGGATCCACACTCGATTTGCAGAACTTGGTTGACCAAATAATGTCAAGAGGAACAGTCCATTCCTGGAGTCACCAGTTTTCACTCTAACTTTGGTGTGCAGATCTCAAAGCAGTGGAATCAGTGAAAGCAGGATAGGCTAGAGGGAGTATGGCTAAAGGAACCTGTGAGGCAAATACTTCTCTGAAACGTCTTGAGAGAGTGGGAAGACCTGTGATTACCAGGCAGGAATTATATTAGGAAGGGAACTGGGACCAAATGCAGAGCAACAGAGCACTTCAGAAGGAAGATGGAAGTTTGTCAGGGTCTTCTGAAGGAAGTACTGCCAAAGTGTTAGTGAGTAAAGTCAAAATATCCATGAAAGGAAACAGTTAGAGGAAAACAACGAAGAGTTTGAGGAGGGAATAACCAGTAGAGTCAAAGGCACCTGGAAGATCAGAAGATTTGGGACTGAGTTACTGGCTTAGAGTGATGATTGTGACTGCGTGTCAGAGGAGTCAGCGTGCAACGATGGATCTGAACCAAAGGCAATCCAAACACTGTCTGATTTAACCCCAAGAACTTGGTGTGCTTCAAAAAAACCCTTCAAGTCTGTTGAGATGGACATACCACCATTGTTGCTGCAAAAGCTATTTATGTTCATTTCATGCTGAACTAGCAATTCTCTCGTGAATCCTCCATTAAGTAGGTCATGCCTGAGCAAAAGTGCCAGGTCAGCCAGCTCTTAGCTGAGGGAATACAAAGGGGGCTGGTTAGTGTTGCTGGCAGCCAGCAGTTGAACATGAAGCTTCTCCCACTTGGATAACCCAATATGATTCCATTCTTGGATAAAAAAGAAAATTAATCTGGTACTCTGAGTGTTGTTGAAAAAAAGCCCTCAAAATCCAAGTTTCAGGTGCAAATCATGAAAGCAAAGAACAAAAATGAAATAAAACACACATTCTTGTATGCACTCTCTTGCAAATTTTGGAGACTCGCAGTTGCTTGCATTACCGCTGTCCTGTCTGGGCCAACAGCTGGGAGGGTTTGTCACCCACGGGGACCTGGGGCACCTTTGCTAACGTAGCAGTGAGCAGGTATCACAGGGCCCTGCGATGTCCCTGCGGGGGGAGCTCCGCACACTTTCTGGGGAAGAGGCAGAGAGAAAGGGGACAACAGGAGGAAGTAGTGTTGTCACAACAGGCTGCTTTACTCATCCGGTCCATCCGTCCATCGCTCATCATCATCTGCCAGCCAGCTACGCAGCAATGTGATTTCTTTGCACCTCACAGGGCTCTTCTTTTTCCTGTGTGCTGAGCTGAAGACACAAATCTGTGAGCCGTCATGGCTCTGGTTGGGTCCCCTGATTTGAGGAGCCCTCCGGGTGTTCAGAGCTTGGGGCAGAAACCACTGGGCGCTGCTCAGCAGCTTCAAAAACGAGGCCCAGGGTTTCCTGGGATGAAACCCCTCTCACTGACTTCCTTTATGTCGCCTCATCCTCCGCTCGGCCCGCAGCCAGCCTGCCCCCTCTTCCCCTAGGAAGTCCCCCCGGAGCGGCCTCCCGGCAGTGTTTTCCGCCGAATCCCACGAATTCGGGATTTGGGAGCCGTTTTGCTGCCCGGGCGCTGTTTAACCGGCTGCGCTCACGAAGGCGGCGGGCGCGGGACTCTCCCTCGGGCAGGAGGCAGCGAACGCCGCCCCCCCCGCCGCCGGGAGTTTTTTTCCTACTACAGCCCTCAAACTTTCCACCGGCGCGGAGGCTTCCCAGTTAACCCTTGAGGAAGCCGCAGAGGGCCTGCCGCGGACGGACGAGGGGGACCGGAGGCGCCGCAGCGCTCTCCGCCTCCCATGACGNCTTCCCGGGGAGCCGCACGGGCGGGCCCCGCACAGGCGGTGGCGGCGCGGCCCCGCGGGCAGCGCTGGGAAGCTCCGCCGTCCCCACCCACCTCCCCGAAAGTTTTTGGGGCGAGGCGGGGCCGGGGGCAGCGTGGCCCTCAGGGCTCCCCGATGAGCGGGGGCGGCGAACGCCCCGCGGCGTCCCCGCAGGGGGGGTCCGGGCTGCGGGGAGGCGGCTGTGGGGTTGCCGGGGCAGTCGCGGAACTCCGGTGTTACGGTGGGAGCGGGCGAGCAACAAGTGGCCGAGGTTTGAGCGAGTCCGGGTGTTTGCGTGTTAAAGCCCTCGGGGGCAGCTCTGCTCTCACACCACGTAGCCTGGAGTGTCCGTGCCTTTGGCTCGCCCCGCTGTCCCCTCCGCAGCCGGGCCGCGGCCCCGGGCAGCGCGGGGCGGGGGGGGCCCAGCACCGTCTCGGTTCCGAGAGGGTTCGGAGTCGAAACCCAGCGTTGCCTCATCCCGGCGGATCCGGTAGTACAGGCAGGGTTACTGCTTAGGGCCCTGGGCTGGTTTTGTACCGTTCGCTGGGTGGGATGGCACAAGTGGCTTTTTGTGGCTCCCGTCATAAAGTAAACCTGACCTCCAAAGCGAAGAATACTTGTAACAAGGGAGAGTGCTACAGAATTAGAAAACAATGCTACTTATTATCTTTATAGTAAGTGACATGAGTCAAATTATTTGCCTCTGAAGTCTGTGGCTTGTGTTTATATACAATTCATAGTGCAGCTAAGAGTAAGTATAAACATTTGGTGTTATAATAATATATGTCAGTCCTGTGGTAAAAATGCTACACCTGTATGATGTTTCACAAGTTCTGAAAGGTCTCACAGGTTCCTGAGATGTGCTGCATGTTAGGCACTGGTGTCTCATGTTGATGTTATGTCAGCTCTAAGTATCTGTGCAGCTTCAATGTGCAAGTTGGGAGGCTGCAGTGGAAATAAAAATACTTTGATAAAAAATTTAAAAAATAATTATATATGCTATAGTCTAGGAGAAAAGAAAAAAAAAAAAAAACAAACAACAAAACTATGAAAAAGCTGTCAGTGAGAAGTGTTTCCATGCCACTCACCTTGTTGAAACTACCATGCCAGGTTTCATTTAATATACAGCTGTTAAATGGACTAACCATCTTGTTTCACCTTTCTCCACCACTGCTAAATTACATGCCTTACTTCTTTGTTCACAGGAAGTTCATGAAGTGGATCATGGTCTTATTAACCAGCTACTTGCTGATTCAGAGGAGACTCTTAATTCATGCCCAGAGAAAATGCAGGGTCCTGCTCAGTATAGCTGGAGTGCTGACTGGAGCTTTTGGGTAATGTGTTTTATCTCTCTTCTAACTTGGTTTCAATTTATAAATATAATACATGTCTATTTTAATTTACATATGTGTGTCTATGTACAAGCTTTATGTCCACAGATCTCAAGTTGCTTTGTAGTCATGAATTAGTAAAGTGCTCTCCACCCATGTAGTGAGGCAGGTAATTTTATCATTACTGGCTTACTAAACTGTAAGGTGAGACTGAGAGGGGGTGAAGTTGTTTATCTGATGTCACAGATCAAGTTAGTGACAGAACTTCTGGCTTCTGTGCCCAGTCTTGTCTCCCAGTTCCTGGCATGAACCCCCCCCAGTGTCTCTTATGCCTACAGAAAGACATTTTTAATGCTCTGATGCATTTTAAGCATAAGGGCTGAATTTTGACTCTGGTTGGTGGCTCTGAATTGCATTCCTAGTGTTCGTTTTTGTCAAGTAAACACATTTGTTTTCCACCAGTAAATAAGCTTCCTGTGTTTTCTGTAAAAATGGAATCACTGAATAAGAAAGGCAGAAAAGGAGAAGTTTAATTTTTTTTTCATTTCCAGGGAAATGCCTGACTGAAAGCAGAGTGTGTGATAATAAATGCTGATTTTAGTACTTTTCTTTTGGTAGGTTTTTTTTCAAATGCCTTGAGAGAAGTGAATATATGTGTGTAGACTTGGAGTGTATGTTTTGCTGCTAGTTTGGTGACTGGATTTCTATTGTTTGATAGGGAAGGAGACCACATGTGCATTGAGCCACAGGCAGGGTAACAGCTGATCTTATGAGAGACTTAGAGTGCCAGAGCTGTGAGGAAGGAAATCTGACTCAGGTTCTGTATCAGGTGTCCTTAGTACATCTGTGTGCTTCAGCTCATGGGAACATCACCTGTACTGCTGTGCCCCTCTCCTGATGAGGTTGTCACAGTGTTTCTTGTGCTTAGCAGGTGAAAGATTGAGTAACTAGCCAAGGCCAGAAGGAATCCGTGGCAGAGCTGTGGCCAAAAGGGGAGGATCAGATTTCCCAATTCCTTATTTATAAATCTAGCTTGTATGTTTTCATCACTCCTGTTCACAAGTAGATGTCCTAATGGTCAGGACATGTGTTTTTGCATCTCAGGCCATAGGATAAATCCCCTCCAAATGTGTGTGTACTCTGAAACTGAGCAGTAGTAATCTGGAGCCAGTGGAAGTGGGACAGGCCTAATAATATCCCAGCAGGTCACAGACTTGTGCTGCTGGAGTGAGCCCTTGGGGTGTTGAGTATTTCTTCACTATCCCTACAGAGAAGGATGGTGCAGGGCTGCCCTGCCTGAGCCCAGCTGTGTCTGTTCTTGAGTCCCTAGCAGCCATGCTGTGCAGATGTTGTAACTGCCAGCTATGCTCTTGTTAGGTGGCAAATTAGATTGTGTAAACTAATGCTCATGGTTTGTCCACAGCCACTAATGCCTGTGGTATCCTGTGTGAGGAATAAACCTGCTCAGGCTCAGTGTCAGGTTGTTGGGCCTGCAGTTAACAACTCACTGTTTCCTTGAAAGGCCTGGCAATTGAAAATAAAATCATTAAAATATTCTATGTGGACAGGTAACTGTGCTGTTGGTTTTGCACTCTTAGGTTTGAGATGCATGCTGAAGGCTTGAAGTTTCTTTGAACAGAGCTTTGGGCCTACACAGTGCAGGGTATTGTGTGTGCTCACAGTGCCACTCTCTGCTTCCTGTAGTAATGTGTGCCCATAACTTCAGGGGAGTGGGATTCTTCAGTGCAGTGGCAGCTGCTGCGTGAGGTGTTTTCAGTACAATTAAATGATTAGCTTCTGTCTGATTTATACTTCAAGACCTTAGTATTTGTTTGATCTTGGTGTTTATCTGGGTTCTGCAAATATGACCTTGCAGTTAAAAAATGTAATTGTGTAAATACTTCTCTCTTGTAAGATAATGCTGTGGCTGGAAATGTTGTAGCCTTACCATCTGTCACTGATTAGTTTTAAAAGCCTCTATCAGTCTGGTTGTAGGAAGCCATGGTACTTATTTTCTCAGCCTCAAGGCAACTGAACTGTAAAGCAGCACGAACCAGGAATTTGAGGTGAGAATTAAGATCTTCTACTTAAAATATTATGTCATTGGCATCTCTCCTTGCTCTTCTTGACAGAAAATGCTTCAATAACTTGCACAGCTGATGATCAGCTGCTGACTATTAAAAACAAATGGTTAAAACTCCCTAAATTCTGACTCATGGTGAATGTGTAGGTGATAGCAGGGAAGGCAGCTTGTTGCAGTGTGTGAAGCATGTGTCACTAACATTTGACAAAGATGATCTTAGTGTCCTGTGGCAGGTGGGGACTTGTTATGCAGGTTCCCACTCTTGAGTCAGTGGAATGGAGGAATTGCTACAGCAGCAGGGCCAGCCTGTGGCAGCATCCAGGGATCAGCTGTGTTGCCTGGGTTATTTGCTTGGAGGGGCTGCATGTTTCCAACAACTTAGGTTTGCTCCAAGGGTTCATTTCTTCTGAGCATGATGTACTCTTGTGCTGATGATAGAAACCAAAATGTGGGGCTTAGAGCCTCACTGGTTTGACTTCAGTTTTTCATGGAGTGAGTGGGAGTAGGCAGTTGTGCCATGCCTCTGGAAGTCAGGCCAAGTGTCATGAATGCTCAATAGGTGCTGTGAGCACATGTAATTAGCAGCAGGCTAGGGTTGGCAGCCTCTGGGATCCAATCTCTCTCCTGGCTATGGTGAGTGGGGAGAAAGAAGAGTTGCTGAAAATTTATCCAGGAGGGAAGAAGAGTATCCTACTATGTGGAATTTTTCTTATCTCTTTAAAAAAAAAATGATACTTTGGATGTCTTTAATTATTTCTCAAAAATTTTCAATAGTTTTCTGTTACTGTAAGCAATTCTTAAACTGATTGTGTTACTGACTGCTGTTTTTAAGGTTGATGGTGTGTCAGGGGATTTTTTTGGGTTCTGTTTTTTTGTTTTGTTTTTTTTCCCTTCCCACCTGGAGGTGGACAAAGCTGGACTTCTGCCATCTCATTGGAAGAAGAAAAAAAGATTGCTTACAAACTTAATCTCGAGGCTTTCCCCCTCTACTGGAAACCATAAAGCTTTTATCTCCTTTTGATTAAAAGTCCTAGTTTTGGCAACTGCAAATAGATGATGAAAGTCAAAGATGATTGGAAATTACGTTGTGTTTGGAAGCCCTGTCTTAGGATTCTGAATTCACCTTTTTATCCTTTTTTATGCCCTTCATACTGAAATATGGTTGGAAGAAGAAAACTGTGAAAGCCTTAAGTATTTTCCTACCACAGTGAAGAAAGTAAAGGTGAATGAGGAAGCTAATGAAAAGGATCCTTGCATCAAAAGTGAGGGTCTTGTGTCTGGGGGCTCTAGTTTATATTAATGAACAGTCAAAGAAAGTTCATGTATTTCTACAATAAGAAGAATGCCCGTGGAGAAAAAACCCAAAAAAGTAAGTCCTTCCCTTGGAATGGAAAGGTAGGTGGGAAGAGTGGAAATCAAATGAGCATCTCAGAAAATTGTTTGTATCTGGGAGGCTTCTTTAAGTATTGGAAATGTGAGGTGTCCAGGAGGTGTTGGAAAGAAGATACTAAAAGAGGCTTTAAAAAAGGCAATTGATTGGAGTGTAATTCCAGTTTAAAGAGCTGGTCAGTGTGAAGGAATGTGAAAATAGAAGCAAATAATTGATACAGTGAAAAGTGAAAGTAAACCTTTTACTTTTCACAATATAAGAGCAAATGAGATTGCACAGGATGGAGAAAGTATTTTGAATTTTTGCATGAATGGATTTGGTTTCTACAAGAGAGAACTAGTCTGGGAGTGTGTGAGAATATGTGTGGCAAGCATACAGTAAACATATATGACTCAAACTTGCACATGAGGGATGCAGATATGCATCACAATTTGGAAGGTAACTTTGTACCTGAAGCACAGATACAAGTTGAGGTACTTTGGGGCCCAAGACTGGTAGGGTTAAATTAAATATTTCTTATATCTGTAATGGTTTGAATCCTCTTTCCATCTTTCTCTGAAAACTCACACCACTCTTGGAATGGCTTACTGGGCTGGTTGAAGTGGTAATTGTTTTGGGGGCTGATATTTAAGGCTTTGTGGCAGTAGCTCTGTCTCAAGTTGTGTACTTGGTATGTTGCTTCTTCTTATCTGTGCCTCCAAGTGTTTGGGATGTGGAGGAGGAGATATGTCAATTCTCTTGACATTGGAGGAGGATTTTTAGTCTCCTTTTTATTTGCTGATATGAAGCAGTCTGCTAAAGAGGATGAGAATTGGTTAAATTGGTTAAATTAATTGCTATAAGTCTACAAAGAGAATAAAAGCCTTTAAGCACATTAATGCTACATTTTGGTGTATGGTTGGTTGAGTTTTTGTTTGGTTGGTTTGGTTTTTTTTAAATGTCCTAACTTTAATACAAATACCTTTTGCTGTAGTTGTAGCACTGATTATACAGCAGCAATGTTTTAACCTGGTAGGAGAAGACAAACTGCAGTTCTAACCAACCCTTGAACGTGGGTGATGAGGCTAAAAGGGTTTTTGTCTCTTCTTTTCATGCTGGGAACTCTTTATTGCTGTTGATGCAGCTCCAGACTACTAAGCACTGGGGTAGGTCTGGCTTGTCATAAAGTTTCAACCAGTTCTGAACAAAGACTACAGTGATGCCCTGTCAAAATAAGCTTTTGCCACCTGCAGCAGTCGGTAGTTCTACATAATATGAATTATTACTATACACATGTAATTAGTCTAGAACCTGAAGATTAAGTTTAATAGGTCAGCAAGAAAATACTTCAGATTTGTGTGATTTTTTTTTTTTTTTCCTAGTCATTGGGAGCAAACCCATTAGAAATGCAACATGGTTCAGGAAATCTGCATGGAGTTGGAATAGTGATATCCTTTTAATAAAAGGAAAGTCTCTAAGTTGCAGAATGAGAGCTTTAAAAGTCAACTCTAGGAGATGAGAATAAGATTTTTTAAATTGTTGAGGGTTTTTTGTTTGGTTTTTTTGCCTTTGTGGTTTGCTAACTGCTTGTATTTTTGCAAACAGGTAGTGGTGTAGCACTGTCTTTTTCAGGTCTGCTACAGGTGAACCACTTGTATATGAGGAGAGAGAAAGAAGAGGTAGATAAAACTGCAGGATATGATTGTTTTGTGGTTTATTAGGTCATTAGCAGCAGCCAGGAGAAGAAGTTTTGGGGCAGTTGCTTGGCAAGTGCCACTTTCCATGGAGTTTCAAGTGCAGTAGGGCTACTGGCAGGCTTAATGAGATGACCAGAGTAATTTATAGAAAAGTAGCTTATGTAATTGGCCATAGTCACTCCTGCATTACTAACTGTGTAGTGCTGTGGTTTAATATGTTCCTTCAGGTTGTCACTGTAGTCCTGATCAAATGACTTGCATCAGTTGCTGAAAACTAAATGGCACCAAAGGGAATTACTACCATGGTGATTGTTTCCTTCCTGATGTTGTTTTCTGATCCATGTTTGGGCTTGTTACTAAACTTAAATACAGATCAGAGGTGCAGTTACAGAGAAACAGATTTTACTGGCAGAATAAGGAAGGAAATGTCAAACTGAGGCGTGCTGTTCTTTTCTTCTCTATTTGGCTACTTTGACATTATGTAATCTTGATGGGACTGGGTTGAAGGTGAGGAAGATGAGTTGAGAAGTTGTGTCTTGTAGTTTCTGTATTGTATGAGGTGTTTTTCCTCACCCTGAAAACACCTGGATTTTCCCTGTTTAATAAATAGATCAAATAACTCTAAAGATAGGCAATTTGAATTTTTCTGTTTTATTTGGGCAGGTTGCAGTGAAAGATCAGGTGAGAAAACAGATGTTCTTAACCAATAACATTGGCTGCTTGTTTCACACACGTGCTATGAAAACAAATGTGAGTCAGATGAAACTGCTGTTCAGAAAGGAATGTATTTTGTTATCCAAAAGGAAATAATCTTGATTGAGCTTTTAATTGCCATTGCATCATAATATTTAGTACGCTTATGGATGTTGAAAGCTGGACAACATAGTTACAGGACTCAAAATTAGTCTGGGGAGCAGACAAATTGACTTGAGCTAAAGGGTAAACTTTGTGCTGGAGGGTGACAAACTCACTGCAAGTACAGTGTTAAATTAGTCAGTGCAGAGTTCATCCAAACATACTTGTTTATTTGTATTAAGTTTATTTTAGAAGTTGATGTATCACAGGACTTAGTTGTTATATTTTGATTTACCTTGTTCCTTTCTGTTCAATCTTCATGTGGTAGATAAAATTACTAAAATGAACAAAAAAATGCTGCATTTATGAAGTCAAGAAAATAGGTACAGCTTTTTCCTAGAATGAGAAGGAGCTGGGCCATTAAGAGCCTTGTGAACTTGGCTTGTGCTCCTGTTCTGGGGAGGCAGCATGAGATGTGGTCTCTGGTCAGGCCATTATAGGAATAGTTTTACTACTAGGTTCAAAGATGCTATTGCCAGCTAGGGAGGTGTTGGTGAGGGTGCTGAGTAAATCTGAGATTGGAACACCTTGGCTCTTAAAAGCTAAAAGCACCTTAATTTCTAATTCAGAGGAAGATGTTTGTCCATGGAAGTGCCCAAAGCTCATGAGCTTTTAACTTAACTTTCATATTTCAAATCTGTTTGTTTCATCCAAACTGAGGTGCTTGGTGGCAGATATGTAAATAATTACATTTGAAACTGAAATAATCAGCCTTATTGCTAATTGCAAATGTCCACACTCAGATGTTCAATCAAGATGGTGTTATCTTATAAACAGGAAATGCACTTGAAACAGTCTATGCTGTTTTTGAGACCTGAGTCACACTGGTACCCAGGCTGTGGTAAGGCCTTTCTGAGATCACTTTGAATCCTCTTACTGGCTTTCTGAGGGAAATAAATTTCCAGTGAGTATTTTTCTGTATGGATATGCTTCCCAATATTTTGCTGCTCTTTCAGCACACGGAGATTCCCGTGATGTATCCTGTCTTTGCTTTGGGAAGGCAGAAGAGTTACCTCGTTTTTCTGGTGAAACCAGTTCCTGCTATTTACATAGGTAACTGGTCTTGACAGCAGAAGTGCAGGCCATCCAAAGCCACCACCCAGCTAGGTGTACAGAGACAGCTACTTATCCTAGCCAGCAGCCAGGGCTGCAGAATGACTGTAAATACAGCCTGTTTGTGTTCAATTATCTTCTCCTTTCAGACTTGCAGATTTAAATCTGAGTGATTAAAATGCCTTGAAATGCATTTTTCTGTTTCTTCTGTCAGCTTCCTCAGTCAGGCTGTGTTGGGAGAGGGATCTCCCATTGCTGCTGACTCTGTGTAGTTGTGAGAATGTTGCAGACAGGTCCTAGGTAAGGCAGATGGAAAAGGAGAGCCAGCATAAAGAAAGCAGAATAGGTGCATGCCTGCTGTTCCCCTCTCAGAGCAGGCAGAGATCTCTTGGGCAGGCAGAGCCCTGTATCCCTTGCCTCCAAGTGTCAGTGAAGAGCTGAGCTCTGGGGGGCTGGTAATTTTGGGGAATTGGGGTGTGCATGAAGCATGCCCTGATGTGCTGAGCTCCTGCTCTGGAGCTCAGAATGAGAAGGTGTCTCAGGAAAGGCTTGACTTAGAGCAGGGGACAGTGGCTGAGTGTTGTGTGAGAGTAGATTTGTCTCCATGCTGAGCTGCCAGGTGCAGATGTACTCTTAAGGCTGGTTCATGGATTGTAGCCTTCAGTGATGCAGAGAGGAGGGGTGCTGGGCATTAAGTGCTTCTTTCCAAGCTGGTGTTTCCCTGGTGATAGTACTTTCCTCTGCTACTCCCTTTGGGACTTCTGTGAACTTGAAGTGATTTATGCTACTGCAGTCTGCTTCCCAAAAATCAGTTTTGGTGATGGTAGTTTTAGGTTGGAGCTGGAGCATTCTTAAATGTCAGCCCCTGTGCAAGTTTTCTTTGCCCAGTTGCTGCAGTATTTGTGTGCCTGTTCTGCAAGGCTAGGGTGTTTCAGCCTGTTTTCCAGGCTGGCATGCAAGCAAAGGCTGGCAGAATGCTAGCTAGCACTGCTGGAGGGTGTCCAGCACCAGCTCTGGGCAAGTGGGTGAGAGAGGGGGGAGCTGTAGAGCTTTTGGCCAGGGATTTGTATGGTTTGGAACAAGCTGCAGGCAGTTAGAGGGGGAGGTATGTGTAGGGAGTGTGTGTGTCTTCTGACTTCACATTAGCTTCATGCCTCAGTCAGTTTTATTCTGAAATGGAGCATATGCTTTGCTCTGCACTCTATGTGTCAAGCTAGAGATTTTTATCTCCAAATCAGAGTTGTTATGAAAGTACATTGGCTTCACTGTTAAAATGCTTTAAAATGCTTGCAGGAAAAAAAGTACTGAACACTACGGAACTGTTGTGTCAGAATAAGCAGGGGATATTCTTAATCCAAGCTCTTGCTTTTCAGGAAAAAATATAATACTACTGATGGCAAGAGGCTTTCTTATAATTGATGAGAAGGTTATCAGCTTGTTTCCCAAGCACCTTGTTGGAAACAAGCACCTTTAGCTTAATCCTGTTTCAGTGAAATGTAATGGCTTGGGAAAATGAGCTGATTCTGGTGTGACCTTGAAGGAGGAATTTGGGAGAGTTCCTCACATGTTCTAAACTAAAATACACTGTCACAGAATTCTTCCAGGTCTGTTCTACTGTTTTGTTTTTGGTTTTTTTTCTTGGTTTGCCTTTTTTTCTTCTTTTTTTAGAACTAAAAATGTAATCTCTAATTGGTTATGCAACCTAAAGTTCTCCAAAGAAATACCTTTATATTTTCAACTGTAAGTCTTTGAATTTTCTTCTTGGGAAGGATGTCAGATTTTAAAATTGTTTACAGAAATGTTACCTTTGTTATAATTATATAACCTGATGTTAGCAGCATAGTATTTCATATGATGTTAAATTTTCTTGTCTGTCAAGATCATAATTGTAACAGCTTTGGTTGTGGATTTCCTAGGCTGCTTTTCAAGCCATGCTGCACCATGTTTTGATATCTGTGCTTATACAGGTGAAGCTCAAGCATTCCTTCCTGCTTTTGGAAGGACACTGTGACAGGTGAGGTGCAGGAAATGACCAGGCCTTCTGTGAGCCATATTCCAGCTCAGTTCATGTTCCACATGGGGAAACTCTTGTGGTCAGGTCTCCCTGGTCAGTAGTTGACCAGAACTGCTTTTCAGGAAAACAGGCTGTCACCTGTGTCAGGTCAATGATGGTTGGACAAGACTGATGTCCTTCTCTCTTGGTGAGAGCTGGGCTACTCTTGTGCTTTGATGCACTTTACCCAGTCTTTAAAATAAATAGTCTCCCTTTCAGAAATACCATATTTAGTCATTTCCATGACACTGGCTGTCAAATGCTTTCTAAGCAGGCATCCAATATTTCAGCAACTCTCCATAATGAAATAGTTCTGAGGAGTTTCTTTCTACATGGATTTTTTGGAAGCTCCTGGTGTGAGTGGTGAATCATAGTCTGACACTTTCAGTGTGCCTGCCTGTGCATATGTGAGAACTGGTTAATAGTAACACTCATTTTGGGAGAACGAGGGACTCTGTCTTTAGCCTTGTTTATGGCCTCTCATAGGCTTAAAAAACCACAACCACCACCCCTCACTCCCCTGTCCACCCCAACCTTCACACTCCCCACCTCCAAACCAAGCTAGATAGCAAGATAAGGTAGCAGGAGTATTTGCCAATGACCTGTAGTTTAATGTCCCTTTCTTTAAATTATACATACTGCATTTCCAACAGAAGAAAGACATGTTTTGACCAAAGTTCTCCTGGGTGCCACTGAAGGAGAATGCTGTTGTTTGTCTTCTGCTCAGTCACTAAGAAATGTTAGTTTCTTTCTCCTTCAGCAAAGAAGAGAAGGGCTTGGCCACAGGACTGGGGACATAATGACCTTAGAGCCCTGTGCCTGCCAGTGGCCCTGTGCTCATGAGACTCCCCTCTCCACAGGTATGGGTGAAGGGGAAAAGGCATATAATGAATGTAAGGAAAACAGTTGTAGCTCCCTAAACATTTCCCCCTCTTACTGTGACTAGGAGCTTGTTCACATTTCATTGAGAGCATGGGAACTTTTGGAAAGCAGGCTCCTAAGGAATACAATGGCTGAGCAAACTCTGACAACAGTTGCTTGGTTTCTTCTTTTTTTTTAATTGGTTGACATGCCTCTCATGACTTATCAATTAAATACAACTGTGTGGATAAGCAGATGTGATCAAATATCTCCTTATTAAAAAGAAAACCCAACAAAAACTCCCAGACACACACAACACCCCTCCCAAAACTAACAAAAGTGAACCAAAGTGCACAGTATACTGTACACAGCACAGTAAGTCACCTAAGTAATGTCATGCTGCTCTCCAGGTCCTGTGAGTGATCCTTTCCCTGTGTAAGTTAAATGGTTTTGTCTTTCAAGAGAGAAAAGAACATAACTAGTAAAGCTTTTGAGTATTCAATGTTTGAAAATTGTCCCTAAACAAATTTTTCTCTGTGATTTTGTCAAGAAGTGGTGAGTGAAAATAGATCCCTGTAACAGAGCGGATCTGGACTGTTTACATGTGACAAGGCAAACAGAACAAGTCTGACACTTCCAACATACAGCCTAGTGCTTGTAGTCAGAAGAAATGGGAAACTGTGCCCTGTAACTGCAAAAAGATAAGGCAGACTGGTAGTCATGTGGATGGATGTGAGCCTTCAGTGTGATTCTGTGCCTAAAAGTAATCTGTGATTCACATTTATCTGTTTGTGGTAACTCCTGCAATGCTATAGCTAGCTTTCAAGAAGGACACTGAAAATGAGAGGATTCAGAAAAGCCACAAGAATAAGTCTGAAAAAGAAAAATCTTTTTGCTAATAGACTTGAGAAGCTTAATCCCTACCTCAGGAGGAGATATGGAGTAACTTGCTTACAATCCAAAAATAATTCACAAAGTGAAGATAATGTTAACCAAATATATTAGTAGAAGAACTATCCATAGCTAGAATGGATTTTTTCATCCAGAGTGACTTTTAATTTAAAATGGTAAAATACATATTTTATTCTTTTCCAAAGGGAAACTTGGTCATTGTGGCTCTGGTTTTTAAAGCAGGAGAGCTGTGGCTTGTGTGTTACAGATTAGATTGGATGATTAATGAACTTTTGTGGACTGAAGAAATGGCTGCAGTGGGTTCAACATTTCTGTGATGGAAAGGCTTATCAGACCTGGCACCTTTTAAAGGTGAGAGATCACCATCTCTGTGTGCCATGGGAATTGTTCCTGTGTTAATAAGGAAATCTGCCTGAATCTGTATCAGAGTATGTGAAGTCTGAAGTTTGTCTGCCTTACACTGTTAAATGAGGCTTTTGTTCAGGGCTGTTAACTTGATTCTCATCTGTCCTAGTGAGGTTTTAATCTCACTGAAAGTGGGATCTCTGTATGTTTTATGGTTTGGTGGTGGGTTTTTGTTGTGTTTTTGTTTTTTTGTGGTTTTTTTTTTGTGTTTTGTGGGGGTTATTTTATAGGTTTTATGTTGTTTGGCTTTAGTTTGTTTGATTTTGGAGTTTTTTTGGTAGGTTTTGGGTTGATATTTTTCCCTACAGTATAAGATAAATTTAAAGAATATTTGCAGTATAGAGGAGTCTTGTATAAAATCCAGACTTTTCTCTGACTGGGTGTCTTTCTTCTGGAGGCTGTTTTCTTCTTCTTTCTCCTGATGCTGAGAAGGGTTTTATATGAATTTGAATAGGGAAGAAATCGTTATTCAGTAGAAATGCAACAGCTTTTGCCAGAATACTTAATGTTTGTTTTAATATGCTAATGTAAGGTTAAAAGGTACTTTTACCCTAACCTTACTAATCCCTCCAAATTTGTTTTTGACCATGCCTTAATTTCACAGGAAAGTACAGGTCTTTGGGGAATAGTCAGGTGATCTTTAGGTGGGGTTTAGAGTTAGTGGCCTGGATTTACATGCTGTTAGACAGAGAAGCAAAGCTATAAGTTCCATGTGCCATATTTTCATGCTTAAGTGAGGGTTCTGAGCATAAAAGAAATGATAGTTTGGGCAGCTTGCTTATAGGCTTGCTTGATTCTGGGACCCCAAGCCCGTGGTGGTAGCTCAAACTGAGACTGAAGCTCAGTGGGAGACATCTCTTGAAATGAGGTGACATCAGAGTTATTACCCTGGTGGTGAGGTCAGCTTACCTGTGATCTCAGCTGTTGTATTCATAGTTGCATGTCACAACTATAGAATGCAAACTGTCGGGTAATCTGGTTTTTGTGGTGTCTCAAAACAAAGGGAAAACACTAACAAAATAAATGCAAGATTATTGCTGTCATTAGTGATCGTTAAAAAATGTGCACACCATTCTGCTGAAGCTGATTGCTTATTTGCATGCTTAGTGATATCTACAATCAGATAACTTCCTAATGATTAGGATTTTTGCTGTACTCTTGGGAGAAGGTGTTGCTTAATTTTTCTCTTCAGTTTGCTAAATGGCTCAAATTGCTTGCAGTGGCTACACTTTGAAGATGTAAATATGAAGGGAAGCTGCTTTTTTAACAGGCTTGTATCCTATAAATAACTCATCTTAGTCCTTTTTAGGCTTACATATTTTTTCTGGAACATGACTTTATATAGTTCAGGTAGTCTATTTCTAAACAAGGTATGAGAGAGTCACTTGGTTATGTGTCTCCAATATCTGGTTCTTCCATAACTGTCTTCTGTAAAACTTTCTGGTTGTCACTGAAAATGGTTTTCTGTTTATGCTATTTTACAGGTTTCTGGTATGTTTTGTGGCTTCAGATGAAAAATGCTAATAAGTTGTTGGCTGCACTTAATAATTTCCTTGGTGATTAAATATAGCATAACCATAAATGCCTAAGATTATCCTCAGGCAAAGTGTTTGCCTAATGATTTATAATTAAACTTAGAAATAAGTATGTATTAAAAAGAAGTTGCTGTTTTCATTTTCTAAGTGCCATGCTACAACCTGATTTATGCCTTTCCTCTTTTAATATTTGGTGCTAGATTTTGTAACCCAGAGGTAGCAACCTGCTTCAAATGCTCCCATGCATTGGGTATTATAGTAGTGATTAGGAGAGATGTTGCATTCACAGAAATCTTATTTTCTTCACTTTAAGGAAGTTGAAATTGCCAATACTGTTAAAATTGCCCTTCTTGCTTATCAAGTCTGTTGGGGGATCTCTTCTCAATCACCAAGCCACCTACTGAGTAGGTAAAAAGTACAGATTTAAGTGAGTTAGTTTTCATGCAAAGTAGGGAAAAGATGAAGTTCAGTAGTTTCAACGTGCTCACATTTTTTCTGTTGATTAGATAAGGATTCAGAGTCCCTTAAGTGTCCTAAGAGCTTAGGAGAAATCTACAATTAATAAGGATTTTTTTTCATTACAGCACTTCTAAATGCTAGCACAAGTTTCTAAGACAAGCTGTAGCAGGTTTTATGCTTTATAAAAATGGCATTTCTAAGAAAAACTCAGTATCCTGACTCTGGATTCTTTGAACTGGCTGTTTCAGGCACTAATATAAATGAATGTGATGTTCCTACTTTCTTTAATTCCTTTTGTCTTATAATCACAAAAATGCCGAACTTCAGTGTAGCTCTTATGTCTTATATACAGCATGTTTGTTTTATTTCTCCTTAAAAGCACTGCTTCCTAAATCATGATTTCACAAATAGTGAGCTTTCAGTTTCCTCTCATGGCAGGCCAGCTCTTTTATCTCCTGTATGCTGGCGTTGGCAACACAAGCTCAGATTTCAGTCAGCTGAGGTAGGACTGTGTGTAAACCATAGGGACTCTGGAACTACAGGTGGAAACTTTACAGATGTGAGTTAATTGTTAGTTTTTCCCCCACATCTCTTTCCAGAGTAATTGCAAAGAACTCAGTTTCTTCAAAGCAGTGCAGACACTGGATGCCTGTTTTGGATGATCACTTAAAAGTGTGTGTTTCAGGGCTGGATGTTGCAAGCCAAGAAACCATCGCCCACCTACTTCAGCAGATTACATGCTCTCCAAAAATGTTATTTTTGTAATCTCAGAAATAACTGAAATATAATGGAGGCATTACAACTTAGAGGAGACATGTCTAACATGTTCCCCTTTAGCTACACCCAAACTTTCTGTGTTTGCTTTTCTCAGAAGTGGAGGAGTGGTTGTATTTTCTGTCTCCATCCCTTGCTGCCTTTTTGCATTTCAATGCTCAGAATATCAGTGGACAGCAGATATCTACTCAAACAGAAGTTAAACATAAAGACTTTCTTTTATTCATGGTAATAGAAGGTAAATTGACTTATTTTTTTAAAAGCTGATCTTATGTCAGGGCAACTTTGCTCTCTCACATGTTACATGCACTTAAATGACTTTGAGGTTGTACTTGTGTTCTTGTGGCCTAAGAGCTCAATTCTCAAGTATAAGTAGATGACAGACCATCATAGGATGAGAGTGTAGGGTGGTGGTCAGGGAAATCTTGAATTGCAAGAAGCAGGAACATCCTCAGTGAAAAAGAGCAAAATGTAGGAATCTTGAGGAGGTGGGAGCACTATTTGCTCTAGTTTATTAAAAGACCATTAAGCTGAAGATAAATCTGTCTTTGTCCTGGGATTTTTTGGACAAGCACAAACATAGTGAAAGGGTAGTGGCCAACTAATGTGCTGCAGGGATGTGTCAAAAGTAGGTGTTTTATCAGTAAGCATGCTGCAAGGTCATACAGTCAAAAGTGGGTCTTTGCCTCCTTTCTTCTTTCTTCCTCCACCCTAAATATAAATAGCAACTAATCTTATGGTGGAGATGGGTTTAATGGTGAATGTCAAGTTTTGGAGTAATGCAGGTGCTCAAGCAGAGAACAGCATCCATGTGCTTAAGATCTTTAGAAAGGTTAAAAAAAATGTGTGAAAGAGGCTTTTGTAGTATATTTATACCGAGTTCTAGGAACACTTAAAAGTAATTTCTTCCTGTAATAGCTTTAGTCCAGATGAGTCATGGCCTTGTACAGCATTTAGTTAAGACCCCCTTGAAAATAAGTGTCCAATGTATGTTAAGAAAAAGAAATGATCCCCTTACAACTGAAAAATGAAAAGTAGGGCTTTTATGCAGAATATTTTCTGGAGAATGTGCTGAAGCTCTTTGTTGAATGGGAGCAGGCACATTTGTTTACAAGAGTAAGGAGTTAAAGTCCATCAAGATAGTCTTCTTTGCTGTGAGTTTACTGCCCAGTTTGAATCTTAAGAGAATCATAGACAGTGATCTCTTTAAAATGGGGTGGACTGTAGAACATGACAGAAAATAAAGAAGTGATGGTGATGCTGCTGTTCATTCTTACTGGAGGGAACTATTACCTTTATTCCTACAAATCTAGTTACGGCAGCTGGTGAAAAATCCAGTGCACTTAGTATTCCTGAAGAGATACCCCAAGTAGACATTGATGTTCTAGGTTATGTCCCTGTGTGTAGCTGTTGGCCTCCATGAGGGTTTGATGTTCTCTGTCACCTCTGTGTTGTGGCCTTGCTGCCTCTTCACTTGGTCTGTGCTAGAATATTTAGTCCCAGAAGGGCTCTCATCTCCTCATGGGTGGAGCAGGTTGCTGTCACAGCACTGTAATGCCTTGTGACTGGCATCTGGCCTGATACAGGGAATAGTTTGGCACATGCCAAATAAATACTCTTACATAAGTAAGCATTAAGTTACAGTGATGATCACATTTAGATACCACCTATTCTTTATTGCTCTTCTGAAGTTCATTTGTTCTTCAAGATAAAATTACATATCCAATATGAAGACAGTTGATGGCTGAAAATAAATCTGTTTGAAGATTTATTTTATAACCTTGTACCGTTCTTTGTTGCAGCTCTCAAGTTCTACTTACAAATATAGGAGTGAGGAATTCAAGAGACAGTTTTCTCATCTGCCAGACTCTGAGAGACTCATAGTAGGTAAGAAGTAATCACTGCAAAAGTCCTTGTCTTCTGTTTGATGACTTCAGACTGCCATCATGGCAAAGCATTTTGAGTGTTTTATGCCTAATTCTGACTACAGCTGATAACCCCCTATTCTCCTGTCTTTGAACTAGCATGAGATATCTTCAAGAAAAGTCAGGTCCATACTCCTCTACTGCCTGCTTTGTGGAAAAAAAAAGCAAACAAAAAAAACCCAAACCAAAAACAACATAGCAAAAAAAAGGGATGTTGTTTCTGAGACCCTGTTAACTAGGTAGATCATCCTTAGCAAAAACTTTCCCCTTGCTCCCTGGAAATAACACCCTTGCCCAAGGCACCTTGATTAATGTGACTCCTGGGATTGAGTGACATGGTGGGTGGTTGTAATTTAAAAGACTATTTTTCAGATGAATGGGAGAGGAAAGAAGCAGGTGTCAGAGAATATCAAACTATGATGTATAACTTTTCTCAGCACTGAAATGTTCTTTTTCCAACTCTGTTTTACTCTACTGAATCCAAAGAAGGCAAGCATGTAACCCTACCTCCTTGGCATAGTGATGCACCTCATTCCCTCCTTTATCACCTGCCTGTGTTGTATTTGTGTAACAAATACACTGTATATTCTCATACAAAAGTGGCATTGTGACTGTTTAAAGTTCATCTCTCGTTTTATGCATCTTTTAAGGAAGTGAATATTGAGAGGCTGTTAGTGCATGTTTGCAGTATGCAGGCAATAGCTCTGAAGCAGTTAAATCCCTGTGTCTTTTTCCAGCCTCAGGAGGCAGTTATCCTCTGAAATGCCTTCTGCATTTTTAAAATACTTCAGTAGGGATGTAAAACAGAAGGAAAGGATATTACTTCAAAGCATTGTTTTGATGTTTCTCCTTACACTTGATTGATAGAGAAAGCCATGGAGCAAACTCTGAAGCACAGTTTCAAAAAAGAGACTGCTTAGGATTTAGAGAAAGATTTAGTAATGGGTTAATCTCAGTATGTTCCATCAGAAGCAAAACCACTACTTTTATATATTTTTTTTTTACCTCATAAAAAGCAGTGCTTCCTTTAAAGGACTTTCTGCATCCCCCAAGCAAGGAGCTCTTCCTTTGCTTGGTGCAGAGAAACTTGGTACAGGCTTTACAGTGCTCCAAGAAGCCACTGCTTGCTGATGTTCATTAAAAGAATTTTCTGCTTCTGTTCTTCAATCAGCTGTTAAAAATGAGAAACTATGTATGCAACGATTATATAAAACATTATTTTCTTAAAATAAAAAGAATTACTTAGACTGTCTAAATGGGAGCTTAAAGGAGTGCCTCTATAATATGCCTGAAAATGTCGTTTTCAAGCAACATACTAAGTTACTGGTTCTGAAAACTTAAAAGGAGAAATGCTGATCTCTTCCTTTTGTTTTGATATTCTCTTTTGTGTGGTAGGTCAGAATGGGGGTTGCTCATCACTTGCCCAGTGATGACCTTTATAGGTCTGAATCCCTCTCTTAGAAACAGAGAAGTTAGATGCAAACTTCTTAGTAATGCTTTCCCCAAGCCCTTAACCTCTAACTCCTGCTACCTTCCTCTCTCAGCATTTTGGTATCTGACTGTTCTTAAACATGCACTTACAACTTATTTGTTTAGATTTAGGTTTATGTACTTCTATTTGCAGTTACATCTCCAAGGACTTGTATACATGCCTCATTCTTGTCACAAGGAACTTTATTTCCGCTTGATTATTTGAGGGGAAAAACGCTAGAGAATTTAAAAACTCATAATAAAAACTTCTGTAAATGCAAACATAGCTTGAAGTTAGGATGTTGAGGATTCCTGAACTTCTTAATATTTGAACAAGAACTGTATTTATTATCTTCTTGTAGTACACAGAATCAAAATTCTGTCTCAGACAATACCAGATACAAAGCTATTTGATACCTCTAAGGGTAAAATCACTAATAAACTGCATCAATACATACATTCTGTGAATTTCCTATATGTTAGGAAGCCTTCTTTAGGTTGGAGCTCCCAAAAGAGGTCCATCTTAATTATCTAGCAGCAGTACTTCTGAAAAATCCTTTTGTCTGAATCTCCAGGCTCTGAAATTGGGAAAGCTCTCTGAGATTTTTAAAAAGTACAACCAAATCCTCTGCTCTTGTTCTTAATTAGCAGGTATCTGATGATGGGTAATTGCATTGTAGATGAAATCTGTTTCTCAATAGAGATGTTTCAGTCAGAGACAGTATCATAAAAATGACAGCCAACTTCAGGAAATATCCCCTGCCTCAAGACCAGGATGGCTTCAAGTTCCCTGTTAGTGTCTCACTCTGCAGATAATTTTAGCTAGTGATAGGATCTGTTTAGGGGAAAACTATTATGTTACTACAACATATGAACTACTGCTACGTGGGAGTTGACAGTATAATCTGTTGTACTATAAAATGTTTGTGTATTCTGTTGTTTAGGTGCTTTGAAGTTTGACTAATGACTGCTTCTCCCATGTATTCCTGGTCCTGCCTGACACCTCTTCTCTGAAAACCTAGGATAGTGCACAGGGGTTGATAGATGGAGTGCTGTCCTCACACAGATGTACCATCAGCTCTGGCTGAACAATGGTCTGGATGCAAGCCAGTACAAGTCTGCCTCCATAGACTTCCTAAGAGAGAAAGAAATGGCTTTTTATTGTATTGTGTCCCCCACCTCATGTTAGTTAACAGGTTTGGGTGAGCTGTGCTGTGGTGAGTAACTTGCTCTCGCTCTCTGTACGCAGATTACGCCTGTGCACTCCAGAAGGACATCCTGCTGCAAGGGCGCCTGTACCTCTCTGAAAACTGGCTCTGTTTCCACAGCAACATCTTCCGATGGGAGACCACTGTAAGATCTCTCAGCTCACTTGAATCCCACCTTCTCTTTGTCCTATCTTTTCAGGATATAGCATTATAGTCTCCCAAATCTCATCCTGTCAATCTCATACTAGTAACTCTGGGCTGTGAGCAAAGAGCCTGCATCCCTGAGTGGAAATGCAGATCCATTCTCTGTAAAATAAGAATAGCAATGGAGGCATCTGAATACTAAAGTAAGCCTGCTTAGTCAGTCATTCAGCATAAGGAGTTTAGGAATTATGCCAAAGCTGGCTTTTTGCATATCTGGATGACAATTTGCCATTCCTTACCATGCAGAGCTGTCCTATAAAGGAATGTAACACACTATCTTCTGCAGTAAGTCCTGGGGCGTGACATGGTATGTGGTGTTGCCCTATTCGAGAACTCTCCAGCATTGAACCTTACTTGACTTAGTCTTACATGTAAATATCGGCCTCTAAGAACAGCTGAAGGAAATTAATAAATTACTTCTGCATATTGTTCTCATATTGTGGTCTGTGGCTTTTGAACAGTACGAGCAAAGGTAGATATTTGTGATATGTTGGCCCTTTATATCTGTTGGATTACGTTAATGAGTTAAAATTTTTCATTCAAATACTTATTGCATGTGCTGTAGAAACTTGGCTGAAGCAGTGAATGAGAAAGGGAAGATAACCTAGCAAATAGGGGATGGATATGTCAAAATATTCTCTGTGAATTTCGAGACTGCTCATAAGTTAGTATCTCACATTTGAGTGCTCTGAAATACACAAGATAAACAACAAATAGCTTGTATATTTAAGACAGTGAGAGGCTGTAGAAATACTTAACTGAAAACCAAGCTTACTTTCATCAGATGGATTTGATGATTGGATATTTCTTATTTTAGATGTGAAATTAAAAAATAACCCTTTGAACAGTTTATATATTCAAGGGTATAATTTCAAAGACTGATTTTATTTTATTTTTTTTAGCCAAAACACAGCATACATCCTGGTAATCTGTTTCTGCCTGTCTAGCAGAGTGATATCTTCAGCAATACTTTTAGGCAATCTGAGCTCATCAGCTACAATGGTAGAGCCAAGTTTGAGACCTCATTTAGCAGGCTGTGTTGTTGAAAAGAGAGAAGGAGTAAGTGGAGAACCTTCTGCTCAGAGAGGAAAAAACGAGATAGAGCTGTATGCTCCTCTTTTCTCTAAGCTGGATGGTAGCACAGCCTTGTATTCAAGAGAAGAAAGGGGTAGGCTGGATGGAAATGGCTTCTTGCAGCCAGTCAGCCCATGTTCTTCTAAACAGAAGCATTTCAACTACTGATATACAAGTCAAATGTACCTAGGCAGGAAGAATTTCTTGCAGTGACTAGACTGCAAATAAAATTTTGGAAATGGACTATACTGTAAACTTCTGTGAGGTAACACAGTCTACAGTCTGATTTCTCTCATCTATGTCCTGCTTTATGCATAACATTCTGGTTGGAATTGACTTTTAGATCTGTGATTTGTGTTTGGTTGGGATTGTGGCATGTAGCTGGAGGTGTGGAAGAAAAGAAGGAAGAACCACTTACTTCCCTAGTCCTAATGTGAAAAAAGGAGATGACTCTTAAGTCACCTCAGCTTCTACTTTGAAATGCTTGCTGTTAAAGCAGCAAGTGGAGAAATAATTGCCTTTGTGATCTCATCTGAATTGCATCCCAGGGTTTGGGGTTAGTGTGAGGTTAGTTCCTTTTGCATGTTCTGCAACTTCTAACTTTTTAGTCAGAAGTTATTTTTAAGGTGTCTTATTAAATGTGTTTCTGCTTAGATTTCTATTGCTTTGAAGGACATCACTTTCATGACAAAGGAGAAGACTGCTCGTCTCATTCCAAATGCCATACAAATAGCAACAAAAGGAGAGAAGGTGAAAATCTGTTTTTAAATATGTTCTTGCTAAATGATAGAGTCCAGAACACAGCAATTGTTCTAGTCTGTATTTGCATAAGTGACTTCCCTGTCAAATGTTTAAATGTGATTGAGATTAAAAGGCAGACTTTTGTTTTGTCCCTGTGCATGTTGGCTTGATAATTCAACTCCAGTTTGATTGCAGAATCCCTTAGTGGTGTTGATACAGTAACCAGAAAGTGAGAGTTTGTCTCACCTAGTCAAAGGAAAACTAAAATTCAAGGCATGAGCTCAGAGTGTGTGTTCTTCATACTCAAAAAATACCAAAGTCATTTGATTTCAAGTGCTGATGGTAGAAAATTACTGAAAACAAAAGGACTCTGATGTCATGGGTTTTGGGTAATGGAGAAATTTACTCCAGAACATGTGCTGGGAAATGAAGTTTTAAGTGTGTATTTGAAAAACTGCAAAGCATGACACAGTGTCTTTTTATGTGCAATACACTTTGTGATTAGTTCTTCTATAAATGGCTTGGAAAATAATAATTCTTGGCAAAGAACAGAGAATAGCTTTCCACAGTGAACCTGGAGCTCTTCCTTGTGAAGGGACTGTAACTCCTCATTTTGGCTGTTCCCTCTCAATTTTTCCAATATTAACTTTCATTGACAAGGAAGATAGACCTCTTTGCTAAAAAAAGCCCCAAGTTTCCAATGGGAAAGATTTTAATACTGCAAATGGTGCATATAATTTATCTCCTGTTTTAATTACTCTAATTTCACATCATCTTGTGTGAAAATGTTAGTAAAAGGCATATGTGGCACAAGAATGGAAATAGCTGCAGCCTGTAAGAAACAGGCATATGTATTCCTGGTTTGTTCAACCTCCTATTTGCAAGTGGGGGAAAAATTTAAGTATGTTTAAGTTGAGGAGGAGCTCTTCCATTATGCCAAGGGATTGTCACATGGCCAGAACAATGAGTGTCTTCATTTATTGTGTGGACATAGGGGAATATACTCTTACTCACAACGTGATAAAAAGTGTGCAACGTGAGGAATATGACCCCAGGTTTGTTGAATGTGAAATGATGACCTTGAGATATTCAAGATACAAGGAAGCATTCTGGGATTCTTGAAAATGGCTACATGTGAGCTTATTTTTTACCTTGCTTTTTTTCTGCAGTTTTTCTTCACCTCATTCAGTGCAAGAGACAGAAGCTACCTCAGTATCTTCCGTTTGTGGCAGAATGTGTTGCTGGATAAGGTGAGCTTGTCCACATCAGTACCTGTGGTTAAACAACCAAATCATCTTCTTCTAATGCAGACAGATGTGCCCCTGGAGAATAAGAGACTTGAAGTTAGCTTTTCCTTTCTTTCTTAGAATTCTAATCTCATGTTCTGCTTTGGTTCCTTGTACTTTACAGATGAAATTCTCATCCTTTCCTTCTTAGACTGCCACCTACAACTCAAGCAGTATTTTGTCTTTGCATATAGGTTGCATGCTTCTCTTCACTACCTGCTCAAGCATATGTTACTAAATTGATACACATTTGCTTCACATTTTCTATACCTAATTTGTGATCAAAAAGGCAAGACGTTTTCTCAGTGAAAACTTTCAAGGGAAAAGGCCAAAACTCCTTCAGGTAAGTTAGCTGAACCTTTGCCAGCCAACTCTTTACAACCCTGCTGACCTTGAATAGATGCAACAAAGGCAGGCTGTATGATATGAAAGTGTATTCTGGCAACTTCTGCTAGTTAGCTTGATTTATGTTGCAATTTGTGGATACTTACGCTAATCTTCTTTCTAAAAATGGACTGCCACTTTTGCAGAACATCACTGTATGAAAGACAATTTTTGTAAGCCAATTCCTTCCTGTTTATGGCTCTCATTGTTTAAATATTTTGACACAGTTGCAATTACACACCAAAATATCCATATATAACACTGCAATGTTCCCCAAAGGTTTAAAGCTGTTGTGCTACTTACACATAGTAGCTGCACTTTGGTTTTTGTTAGATGAATTTTAGGGCAGACTAGAGGCACTTTTTGTCAAAACAAAAGCTGAAAATAAAGGGAAGTGCTGTTTAAGGCAAAACCAATGTTTCTTGCAAATCTGTTGTCCCTCAAATCAAATACTATTTAATTGGAACTTCATAATCCTCTTGTCTTGAATCCATCTACAATGTACTATGTCACCTTTTGACTGGAATGTGCAACTGGAAGTAACCTTGCTTTCTCTCGTTGTGCAAAGTTTGTCAGAAATGGCACTTATTCACTTGATCAGTCTGTGGTGCTGTAGGGGTCAGTGTATGGACATTCAGGTCTATAAACCTATTCTAGGGCTGGAACAGAGGTAACAAGCTTTGTACTGTTTAGTATTAGTTTTTCTTGTGTGTTTCTACTCTGTGACACTGAGATGAGTGTCACATTAGGATCAATTTTTCACTGTAGAGAAGTAGCTAAAGGATAGATAAGAAAGCAGGAGGTATGGACTGTATGCAAGATGAGATGAATTAAGCCAGCAGGTTTTAGGAACCCAGTGCATTTGAGTGGATTGGGAACTATCCTTATTATTTCTATCAAATCTTGCTGTTAGCTTGCTTGCATCCTCACTGAAGTATGTTAAAAGATAAATCTGTTTATGAGAATTCCTGCTTAGGGTTCTCAGTTGTAAAATGGAGCAGTATCATGAGGTGTATGGTAAGGGTATTGAATGTAGTGTGTATTATTGAAATAAGATTTCTGTTAGGTTGAGCTCCCACTCCTGCAACATAGTAATGACTTTCAATTCTCTGCTGGAGTGTGTTCAGTCACCTGTCAGCCTTCTTTGTGATATTCTTTACTAGATCAAGCTATAGAGGGGTACTGTGGAATTGTAAGTAGAAACTGAAGTTGGCAGAGCTGGATCCAGTGACACCACTAGAATGGCAGCTGTCTGCTGAACTAATACTAAAAGAGAGCCCTTGGTGTTTTCTACAAGTTTTTTGCCCCAATGTCAGGAACAGCATACATTTGGAAAATACCTCATGCACCCAAGGCCCTGCCATGGTATGAAGTGCCTGAGTATGTGAAGCTTGGTGTTCTGGCTTCAGTGAACAAAGGGATGCCATCAGAATTTGGAATGCTTTTGACAAAAAACAAATCTCACTCTGGAGCTGGTTCTAAAAGGAGCTGGTCTTAATGCTTCCTCTACAAATAGCTAAATGTTTTAAAGCCTGTAAATAGCTTGGTTATATTCTGGAGCACATCTGCTAGACCTGGAGATGACATCCAACTGTTAAATTATGAAATAAAGTTGTCATCAGAAGTCTAACTCTGACTATAGGTGTCACAGTGCTGGTTTGCGCCACCTGATGGTGAATAACCCCCAATTTTCAGGATTTGGATCCAGGGAACTGGAATTACATTGGCTCAATTCATGTCCGTGCAGAGGTAATTTTCAGTCCCTGGCCTCTCCAGCACTTCTGGGCATAGATTTTGTGCTCTGAGGTCTCACTTCTGAGGAGTGACCTGTCTGCTTTACCTGATACCACTTGCAGAACTTCTCGGTGGGGTCAGCTCATACCCTTTCCCACATCTCCATCTGGTGGCCGTTCTGCCTTGTACCTGCCAAGTATTGCATGTCCTGGATGGTTGAACAAGTCCTTTGACAAGTCTGCCTATTAGAAGTGACTTGCACTGTGCAAGAAAACCAGCAAATGGTTACATGCTATTCTGTGCCCAAACTTACTTCATCCATCAAGATGCTTTCCCCCAGCTTTGTACCACTGTTCTGATAGGACTCCTGGTCCCCTTTAGCTGAGTTATAATTCTCTAGCTCATAACTCCTTCAGACCTTGCTCAGAATATACTATAGTGTGTTTGGTGCCCTTCAACTTTAGTTCCTCTGCGAATCAGTGGGTACTTTCCTCTTAAGATGGGCCTTTCTTAGGCTTTTTATTCTTTAAATGTCCATGCAAAGACTTTTTTCTTTGAAGAAAAATGCCACTTTTTTTTTCATCCCTGTTGCGAAATGTGTGTGGAGTGAGTCTTGTAGGCTTTTACTTTGCCATTGTTTTTTAAATGATCCAGCATCATGGAAAATAAGGAATCATTAATGCAGGTCTGGAAGAGACATGACACCGGTCTTGATAAAACAGATAGCTCCTTCCACATCCACTGCAGCTTTCAATAATACATCAGTTTATAAAATCAGCCAAAACTTCTGTTTTGCAGTGGGCTTTCCAGATTGGTACAAGAAGTTTATTTGTGGCTGCTGTTGACAATAAGAGCAGTGCCATTTACAGTTTTTCTTAATTTTCCTAAACCGTATGGGTGTCAAATATCCCTCAAGTTTAAGGGAGAAGGAACAAATTAAAATGTAATTAGGCAGGTCATTCAAATCCCAAACAAACAACAGCGCTCCTTATTTCTAATGGAACAAGATCTTAACTTAATCGGTCTCAATTCCCATGAGTCCTCTTCCTTAGAGTTGGATTTATTTTCCTATTGTTCTTCTTATGCTTTGCTGGGTAGAGATTTGCACCTGTCTCCAGAGACATTGTAGCAGGTAAGTCTAGAGGTGTGAGAAGGGACCAGAATTTCTGATCAGCTGGGCTTCTTGTGGCAAACATCTCCCAGGACATCAATTCTGTCTTCCCCAGCAGTTTCTCAGGGAAGATGGTGAAAAGAGATATGTTTATTTGCACCTTTGTGTACAACAAGATTAATTTTAGAGATGAAAGAAGGCTTGGTTTGATTCTGAGCTTCATGTTTAGGCAATTAGAGGGAGAGTTTCCCTCTCCTGTTCTGCAAACAGGCAGAGTTCTGTATCAGAGTTGTCTGGCAGGAGTGTGGTGGGGGTTGTCTCTTTAGTCAGCCTGTATGGCAGGTCTCATTCTTATTTCTGCATTTGTCCATAGGGGGTAAAAATCAGCAGCTTTGCTTTCTGTCGGTGGTATTCTGTAGTATTGCTGGTGCCATGACACCACTTTGTCAGGCACAAAGCAAATTATTGATGATCTGTGCTCTGGTTGAAAAGACAAAAGTGTATCCCAGCTGCTTCCTGTAGCCTTTGTTTTTGTGTACAAAGAGAACTGAGGAAAAACCCAGTGTAGACTATCACCTCGAATGGGCAAAGTAATTCATGTTTAGATTTAGCCTTTCAAGCTTCAGAGCTTCTCTAAGCCATCCTCTCAGAAGCAGAAGTCTGACCATGAAAATTTATGCTTTGCTTTCAGAACTGACTCTCTCTGATACAATAAGGCAAGTCTTGTTTGATCTTGGCTTGTGACCATTAAGAACTTACTATATCTAGCTGAGCTAGGAATAATTGAGCAGAGTGCAAGAATCCTGTTTTAGAAGCAGAAGTTGGTAACATTTGCTTTACAAAACAACAGGAAACAGCTTTATAGATTCCTTTATAGAAGCTGAAAAGCTTCTCTGCTTTCATCAAACTGTTGAGCTGATGGTAAAAGGGTGGTCTGATTCACCCACAGGCAGAACATACTCATGAATTTAATTAGCAACATTATCTCTGTCCCATTATGACTGGAAATCAAGGCATTGGCAATGTTGGGCAACAGAAATGAAAATGGCTTTGTTTCTGTCCTTTGATTCCTGGTTGGAAGGTGTGCTAGCTATTTAGCCACCTCAGTCATATTTTGAAACCATGTAACGCCCACCCCGGTTTTTTGCCATGTAATAAGAACAGCTGTAGGTAGTTGTTTGTGGTTATGAGTTTATTGCTCCAAAAGACAGCATGCCTGGGGAAAGTAAGGCCAGCTGGAAGTGGATGCACGTGTTTCAGCAGCGCATTGCTCTGTAGAACAAACCCCCGTGCAGAGGGAGGCTGGCATTAGCTGCTATGACCCTTGCTTTATAGCTGTGTGTTTTGTGTTTTAATGTTTACTTTGCCCTCGCTAGGATTAAATACCTTGAAACTGATCTCTGCCAATAGGGTGCTTGTTGCCAGCTGCTTTCTGAAAAGCCCGAAACCGTGTTATGCTGGAAAACACCCGAGGAAAAAACCCTTCCTCGTCTCCCGAGTGGGGCTGTGTTTGCCCCGGCCCTCGGGGGGAGCGCTCCGGTGCGATGCGATGCGATGCGATGCGATGCGATGCAGCGCGGGGGGCTCGCGGCAGGGGCGGGGGTGCAGCGGGGACCCCCGTGGGGCCCGGGCCGGCGGCGATGGCCCAGACTGCCCCTGTGCCGCCCC
>VZRX01016288.1:271782-360768 GCA_013398075.1 Notiomystis cincta
CAGTGTGATGTCTCCTGTTTTAAGATCACTAGCATTGCTCTCTGAGCTCTGTTAAATACCAAAACTTTTTATTTCCTTTCTTTCTCTTTTTTGTTTTTTTTTTTTTTTTCCCCCCCCCAGCCCTTTACAGCCGGGGTGGACTTTGAAACTCATTGCTTACTTTGCAGATACGAGTGTGTCATACTACTTTCACCTCCAAGCTATCCCGATGATTTAAGAGAATTTAAATATATCCTGGTAGCTGTGGTAATGCATGGAACGAGATAGAGATGTTGTAGAGAAGAAGACTTAGCTAGTGGTGAGTCAAGGTAATCCTGAAGAAAAGCCAGTATTTTTCATAAAGATGGTTCTGGTGGTACAAAGTGAGGACCTCCTGTCCCACCTTGGCAAAGTGGACAATTGACTGACCTAGACACCGATGCAGTGACTGAAATGCTAGCCTCCCACAATTTGTAAAGTACTCTGAGTGTCCTCAGGAAACAGGCAGGTAACTATTAAGCAGTTCATTCAGGATTTAAAGAGGAACTTGCTGATCTTCTGCCATATAGAGTGAAATTCAAGAGGGAGGTACCTTGAAGGTGTCTGTGAAAATGTTGGTGACGTGTGAAGAAGCAAGTAGTGGCTACAAGTGTGTGTTTTCTTAAAATGACTGGGTTTTTTTTCTGACACCTGGTGTTACTGGTTGAACAGCAATGGGAACTATGGAGTAGACAGGAGTACAGTTGCCCAAAATGCTGAAACCCAATCTCGGAATGTGATACCTGAATGCTTTCGCTCCTTGTCAGAATTGAGGTTAAAGGCTGTGGTGTAATTCAAACTTGTTGCTGTTTCTCCTCCAGTGCCTTACTGTCCCATACCGTGGTTCTTGACTAGCTTGCTTTGTTTCAGAGGCTGACCAAGCAGGAATTCTGGCAGCTGGTGCACCAGAGCTATGGCTCTGAGCTGGGCCTGAACAGCGAGGAGATGGAGAGCTTCCACTCGTCGTCTGAGGACAACGGGCAGTCTCGGTAAGGAGAGGCTGTACAGCCTGTTCAAGCACCTGGGGAGAAGCAGTGTCCTCTTTCTTAGAAACTCTGTTTCTGAAGAGTGCTGTAGCCTCACCAGAAAGGTTAAGCCTGTAGTAACAGGATGCAAAAGTCTGAACTGCATAGACTGATCATGCATAAAAATTTAACTGGGTGAATTTTCTAAGTGGTAGTGGTGCAGCTGAGGCCCCTTAGAAGAGGAGAGAGGAAGACCTTGTTCTCTCTGAATCCACTTGGAGATCAGCACAGGGTAGTTTAAATAGCAGCCTTTTCACAAAATGGTGCCTAGTCAGCCCCTGTATGCCCTTCAACAGTTTGGAAGGTTTGAACAGGATGGAGCTATATTATGGTTCAGACACTTTTTTTCTTCCTCTCCTCTGTGGAGACCTTCTTCTGGTATCTGAGGTCTTAGCTTATTTTTGTATTGTCCTCAGCTTGAATTAAGAAACAGGAATAATAATATAGTAAACTGGAATAATTGTAATAACAATGATACTTTTTTTAAAGAGAGTTGCCTTGACTTTTTTGAACAAATGTGAACTGATTTATGACCTGCCACTGCCAATCTAATAACAGCATTTTACATATCTCTATGTAAATAAGCATGACTCTACAAAACTGACCAATGTAATATAAGTCTCTTCAATCCTATGTTATCTGAGTGTGTTTGTGAGAAAAGTCTTGAGTTCATTGCAGGCTTCAAAAGATGTCCTATTAAATATTTTCTGACTGTCTTTTTTTTAATTTAATTGGTTTAGTTTTTGTTTTGGGTTTGCTTGTGGGTTTTTTATGTTTTGTTTTTTTTCTGTTAAAAAGCCACAACTTTGCAACTTCAGAATAAGTGGTGCAGGAAAAAGTTATTTTCTGATACTTTCTTAAAACATTTTCTTTTCAAATTAGTTACAAGCTATATCTTTTTCCTCATTTCCACAGCACTCACTTTCTCTTTGATTCATCAGTGCTTGGTTTTATTAATCTTATGATCAGAAGCTGAATCTTCTGAGAGGTGGCTGGAATGAGAAAAATGGCTCAATATTAATGAGCTGGATGTGGGAAGAATCAGTTGGTAGTTTTTAATGTTATCTGAACAGCCATGTTTCGAATGTAAAAATCACATGAGACGCTTTCTTGGATTTCTCAGCGCTTATATCTTCAAAGATATCTTCCTTTTTGGTTTGGACAGATCCAGCATTTGTGATGATTCTGGAGAAAGGGATGAAAAACTACCCAAAATGATTGGTTTAGCTGGTGAGCCCACGCTTCAAACAGAAGGCGAGTCACTCAACAGACACATGTTGCCAGGAGTAAGTGCTGACCCAGCCTTTCTTGCTGTTTGTAGCTGAGAAGCATATCTACTTAACTGGTGTATCTGTAAGCATAGGATGAATGGATATTGTAACTTCTAGAGAAGTCTTTGAGAAGTCAAGAATGCTTCTTAAATTTGAAAATGAGCAAAATTCTGTATAAGAGAATATGGTTGGTGTGAGCTTCAGCAGTGCTTTGTCACTAATTGGCTGCATAGCCTGATTAGAGTGCTGAGGCTTATGCCCTGATCTGTTTTTTGTTTTTCCTTTAAAAACAAAATTTCTTGTTTTTTCTTATCCAGTTCCTGAGGGGACCACACTTGTTTTTCATCTAAGTGCTTTTTGAAAGTAATGCCTTTTTCACTTCCAATGCTTTCTTGCTTGTGCTATTTGTCATTTAAAAAGATATCTCCACTCATATTACTGTTTCTCCTATACATAAGGTTTATTAAAGGGTAATTATGCTTTGTTATCCTCACCTTCAAAGGTCAGTTAGTCTGCTGTTGTGAATATATGAAACCTTTTTTTATTGAAATCTGTGGAAATGCTTCAGAAGGAAGGGGAAAACCCCCACACTTGCTATCCTTGATGCCCTGGCTTAGTACAACTGAACAAGCATGAATGCCTCACTCATGTTCATTCATGTTGTATGAATCTGTGAATGTGTTTGTCTGGTGGGGACAGCAAGTGCATAAGTAGTGATATCTGAGATGGGCACCTACTGGGACTCCTGTGTGCAGCTGTAGTCCTAAAAAATTGCAGGTGTTTTCTCTTGGTTATTAGATATCCCAAAGATCGTGGAAAAGAAAATAAACAACTAATGAATTTTTAATAAACTTCACTAGGGCTGGGTACCTAATTGCCAGTTTTGCTTTGGAGAATTTGGGGAAGGAAGAAAGGAGATTGTTTTAACAGTTTTTACTACCCTGTAAATCTTCTGGCTTTTGACACTTGCTAAAACTGATCTGGAGGTTAAGTAGCATTTAAATAGTTTTGCCAAAATCCAGGTTAATAGCTAGAGATTCATATCTAGCAAACAAAATTGGTGTTTTTCAGATGTTAAAAACTAACTTACTTGAGTGATGGGTTTTCCTCATGGAAACCCTAGCAATATAAAGAGTTTTGGAGAGTTGTAAGGGAGGCCTGAGAGGACTGGGGATGCTGCTGGAATTTGGGCTTTTTGGGATAACTAAAAATCTACATAGGTAGCCTTGGTTTGGACTTGCAAGTCTTACTTGCACAAGAACAAGCTATTTAAAACTAATTACTGTGCCTGGAAAAGAAGCCACACCCAGAGGTGTCTCTTGCAGGTGCTAAATCTAATTGGGCATCTTGGTAAGGAGGGAAATGCCTGGGGATTTGGTCTGTAAAAATTCCAGGATTCTGCCTTGAATAAACTGCCTCTCAGAAGTCTTTTAATTACAGTGTAAAAGTGCAATCTTGATGAATGTGTAACTAAACTGTTTAGTTTACTGTTTCAGGGTAGCTAAAATGCCACAATGATTTTGTTGAGCTGTGTGTGTCACTTGGCATTACTCAGGAATGTCCATGCTCTCTCCACAGCCCCAAGATTGCAGCATATTCTGTAGAACCACAAGGGCAATAGGAGGAGGCAGTAGTGCTTAGAATGTATTTATCAGAAGCCATTACAGTGATGACACAAGGCACACTAAACCACCTTCCAAAGGCTGGAGGGAAACAGGCTTAAACTCCCCTTTACTGCTCTGATAGACAAAGTAAGTTCCAAAGCTCTCCTAAGAAGAAGATCTGAATAGTGGAGGAGTTGGGTCTGGTATTTGGCCCATCTTGCAAAACATATTTGTAATAGCTGGCTGTAGTTGATGGAGGAAAGTCTGTGTGCAATACCAGTCATGGCTCATCTGTCTCTCAGTTCTTGTGAATGTGGGAGCCACCTTGTTACCTGTTTTTGCAACCATCATCTTCCTTCCAGCCCTTACAGAGAGGCCTTCCAGTCACAGAGCTTGCCCTTCACAGGCTAAAAAGTCAAAAAAGCCTTGGCACAGAGCTTAGCAGTACTAGACTAGCTCAGGAGATAAATGTACAATAGGGAATAAATTATACATCTTTAATTCCAGCTGACAGATCTTAAAATCTTTAATGTGAAAAAAACCCAAATGCAAACCAACCCCAAACCACATGAAATCTGTGTTAAACTAAATCAATTATTCCAGAAGCCCCAGCTTGAATCTCTTCTTCCATGACATCAAGAAAAGGTTGGTTTTTTTTCTAGGAGCTGTTGCTTTTGTCTTCTGACTTGATTGAGCCTGTCTTTCCTGCACTGCTCATGGCATAGTGGGCTGCTCTTACACTGCTGGTGGGAACTCCGCTTGTTCACTAGATCCCTAATTGTTGTCAAACTGCTATGAGAGTTCCTTGAGTTTGTGCTGGATCACTGTGTCAATTTTTAGTCTATTCTATCCCAACTAGCTCCTTTTTGACTTCCATCCATTTTGGTATTTTGGTTCTGTCCTAGATCTGTTGTGTGACCGAGTATAACTTATATGGCAGCTTCTCTCAGTCGGAGCATTTGTTAACTGATCTATTTTTCTGATTCAGTCTTCCTTTTTAATTTTTTTGATCCTGAAGAAGTATTTCTGTCTGCTTATACTGCAGTCAGATTCATGCCTGTCTCTGTTTTCCAGCCACCCACCTCCTATTGGCCCTTGATTGCACAAGAAAAGTAACAGGTTTTTATGTTGGAAAAACCAAGAAGTACAGGAAGTACACGATGGCTGTTCGAGCAGCGGGTGCTCTTGCTTTCTTGAGTCAGTGCTGAATAATCTGTAGAGGTGGTGGTTTTGCAGATGAATCAGAACAACTCAGTTGAGGAGGCCTAATCATATTTACTATGATCCACGCACTGCTCTTCCAGGGGCTGTGCTGCTCTTGATCCCAAGTGTTCCACTGGTGGCAGTGGGGCCTTGAGGAGAGGTTTAGAATGAAAACTTCAAAGCTGGGTAGCCAAGGTTTTTGGGTGGCCTTTTGAGATACACAAACTTTGTCCATTAAGTTTCCTTGGGGATTTACTTCTTTAAGTGTGCAATGGCATATATGCTTAGCTGACAGTTCTTAAGGTTAAGAGCTGCATCATTGATTCAGTGACTGATGTTTGGGGTGATTTCCTTCCTGCTTATATACTGAAGATGGCAAATGATACTCCATTGCTTTGTTCCTGAGAAGTAACATTTTATAGGTTACTTCTTTTTTCAAAGGGTGATGGAATCCTACAAAATAAGAACTTTTCAAATATGTAATTGGGATAATCTAATCTTGCTGAAGAGGAAGGCCCTGCCTGTTTCATTGTGCTTCCCCTCTGAGTTGTTATATCCTTGCTAAACTTAAGAAAAAACCTAATCTGATGAATGCAAAGTAAATCTGTATTAGGTTAATGAATTTATAAATGCTAATGTTGAAGTAGGGAAGGGATCCAAACTGTGCAGATGGGTGCAAGGGGACTGTTCCATTTAAGGGAGCTCTTGGTACCAACAGTACATACAGATAAATTGTTCCTTGTTACCAGGGTTTAGTAAAATATTTAAATAAAGGGAAGAGATTGGCTGGGGTAAAGGAACAAGGGGGAAATTAGTGCTTAACTGTGTGGTAATCAGACAGATAGAACTTGTGGGCCCCTTTGTATGGCTGTCTTTTTATAAAGTAACTTTCTCTTTGGGGTTTGCTTTTTTCTTTTTTTTTTTAAATGGTTTCTGATTACTGTTTTTTTTTTCTTGGTTATTTCAGGTGGAGGAGTCTCCAAGTGAGAAGCAAATCAAGAGCCCCCTTCCATCTTCAGAAAGAAAACCTTCTAAGCTAGTTAGGAGCAGGTCTTTAGAAAAGTCCTTGGACCTTAATGAGAATGAAAATCTTCCAGAGAAGAGCAGTGCTTCAGATAGTGAAGAAGGTAAATCTCGTAACAGTTGGGATCTGTTAGACAACATGACTTTGGTGTGTTCCACCTCGCCTGTGGAGAAAATTAGAGAACTTTCTGATCTTACAAACTTTGTTTGCTTATTTGTTTCACAGAATTGCAGCAAAACCATTTTCTTATCTTTGTTTCTGGGGGGGAAAAAAGGTAGTTGGGTGTTTAGAATGAAAACAAACAAATTGTGGTTTTTCTTTCTCTCTTTTGGTGGGTAGAGAGTTGCTAACAGCTTAAATTAGAGAAACTCTCTTGACAATGAGGTGGTGCTAATTTCAAAGATGTTTCTTTCCTTTGCATTTCTTGGAAGCTATCAAGAAACATTTCAGACTCTTCTTAGGTTTCTGAAAGATTCCCCCAGCTCCCCTTCTTTACACTTCTACTTTCATAATGCTTATGGACTTGATTGTTATTGATGGAGTAAGCTGAGGAATTTACTGAAAGCCCGGGGAAGACAACTTCCCAACTTTCAGGAGAGTATTGTGCATATTCTGACTCTGATCTGAAGATGAAAAACCTTAATGGATATCTTGCAGCAGATTACACTCTGTGCAAACAGCATCTCAGTGGATCCTTCTGGATACCAACCTCATAAGTCATATCTCATTACCCAGTACAAGATCGAAGAAATTCAGGTACCTGGGTGACAGACTTGTGCTGAGGTCTGTGGGTGCTTGTGCTGTGTCCTGACAAGTTCTCACTTTCTGTAGTGAGATTTTCACTTACCCATGGGAAGTGCTAAAGGGCTATAGTTGTTCTAACAGCTCACTGAACTTTGGTGGATATTCTGTAATAATGTGAATTGTGGATTCTGTGAATGCCTTTAAAGCAAAGTGTGCACAACCTGCATTGGTTCCAAGGTTATATGGTGGAGAGCAAATGAAAGACAGAGAAGTCCAACAGTAGTACTGTGCTCAGTAGCAGCTGTATATTTCTTTCATGTGGAAAGAGAACTTCACTTGTTGGCAAGAATAGAACAGTTTAGTTAATTGATGCCATTTCTTAATCTCACTGAGAAATTTTGTGTCTCGTCATATCAGAGTTGACAACTGAAGTTGTTTGCAGGTGTCATTATGTGGGGATTGTTGAGGTGTCCAGGAAAGCTTTCAGAGTTATGGATTGAATTGGCTGCCTTCAAGTTGTGATTTTTGCCTGCGGATATGCTTTACATTCAATTAACTTTGCTATTGCTGCCCCATACTGCTTCTGTGTTGGTCTGAGTTCAGATTCAGCTCAATGCATGTCAGCCATTATAATTTTTGTGAATATACCTACTTGAACAGGCTGTTGTTTATGGCATACTCCTACACACTTAACAAGCTTCACAAATCAATTTACTCTTTTACAGGTGCACCTTTTAAAGCAGCAGAAAGTTTTGGCCTTTGGATGTTTTAGATCTTTTACAGCTTTCCTATCTTCCTATTACCACATCTCTCTTCTATATCTGGATTTTATTTTTAAGGCAAAGGTCTCCAGTGAAACTAATTAAAAAGTAGTCCTGTTGTCTTTCCTGCTGCTAGTTGCCTAAACAATAGCAGTAAATATTCCCTGTCATGCCTGCATTAGTGATGTTGAATAAATAGAGCATATTAAAATGGAGATGTCTCTTTAATAAAAAAACAACTGACTTCATGCTGCTTTTCCTATTGCTCTTCCCTTCCCCAAGACTAGTCTTTTTTTTATTCAGAGCAGGATTTTCTAGACTCACAACATTAATCTTTTCTCTCGGAATCTTCATGCTTAGAATTTTTTTCTTCTGTTTCTCTGTCTGTTTTCTGTTGCAGTTGCCCCACACTCTTGCAAGGTGAATTCCTTCACGCAAACGAAACTAGCTTTCCTACATGGCAAAGGTTTACCCATGCGATTAATTTCTCTTGTGTCCTCTGGCTCATACTCAGGCTGCCCATGGAGGTGTCCTGGCAAATAAGGTGAGGGGCAAGCTCAAGACTGTTGTTCTTCACAAGGTTAATTCCCTTGTCCTAAGCAGTTCTCACCTTGAGGATGCAGGGTCTGCATCCCACTGTGCACCCCTGGCCTATTGTCCTGCATCTTGGTGGTTTTGTCCAGTTTCATAAATCAGAGTATAAATCCTGAGCCATGACAAACTTTTGGCTAAGCTAAACATCAATATCTGTGGCCTTAATTCTGAATTTCAGAAAACAGATTTTAGTTCAAGCATAGAATACATGTTTCCAACACAGGGCCAAGAAATCTTTTTAATTTCCTCAAGACTCTTCAGTATATAGGGTAGTTTGTTTATTTGTTTGTTTTCAATGACTGTGTTCAGCAGCATAAAATACTTCAAAGATGGGGGAAGCAGGATATTAGAGAAGCAGTCTCTTCTGCTAGAAGGCTTTACTGTATACAGGGAGATCATACATTTCTGCTCTCCTTGAGTAATGTGACATACTTACTGTGTTGTTTCTGTGTGTACTAATAACCACCTTAAATGTGTGACCTGCAGGAGAGTGTAACTGCCTGTACCCTGGTGCTGTAAGATGGGCAGAGCAGAGGCTCAACTTTGCTTGCAGATAGTGGTATATAGGGCACACAGTGTTTGAAATACAGGATAGTTGAAATTAGGTTCAGCCCTGTGTCAGTTGTCCCCCTCCTCCTCCTGATAGGAAATTTTGGGTATGCAGAGTAGGTAAAGAAGAGTAGCCCTGTTAATCTTGTTGGCATTTTACCAAAATACTGAAAGGATAACTTTTGTTGGAAAAAAAAAAATATTTAATTTGGGGTTTGGAGGATATATGTTTTGAGTCACCTGAAGGCAAAAGGTTGTGTTTTTTTTTTTATCTTGTGACCTGGAAAAGGTAGCATTGTGACAATACTTACTCAGTTACTCAGTAGTTCCCCAAGTTAATTCTGTACTTAATCTTTAAAGTATGGGAGAGTTCTCTGAAAATGGTTAATACTGCTGATTCAGTCTTTAAATAGATGATGTCTGGAACATGTTCACTTCTAGGAATTGGTTTTATTCACTTGATTTCAGGAGTACCTGGTTAAAAGCTCCTACCTACATATCTTTCATACAGCGTGTAATTTTTTCCCCATCCCCAGCGGTATAGAAATGTTCAACAGTGCCAAGATTTGCATACATACTGTTTTAAAATCCTTATCCTCCCCCAACTCTGTGGAGTGGAAAAATCAACCTTCTTATTAATTTGATAGCCTCTGCTCTTATCAGTTCAGCTTTCTTAATTTGCTTGTGGTATATGTTTAGCTTTTTGCTGTTGGTTGTTGATGGGAATTTTAATAACAGGGTTTTTCTTACTGCCCCTTTCCCCTCATTTTCTGTCTCTTTTTTTTGCACTGCAGATGTCTTTAAACCTCTGCAATCGCTGCTGCATAATGGTATTATATTCAAACATTATTTCACAGCTTGCCTTGCAGTGATGGAAATGACCTTATGAAGTACAAGGCAATAGTGGGAGACTTGCTGTTGTTAGGCTGAGCCAGGACACTTCGGATAATATGTTTACTTCTGTGGTTTTGGGTCCCTAGAGATCCTTACCTAAAGTCAGAATAATCTCATGTTCTTTTAGCAGACAGCTCCAATTCAGCTATAAACATATTCAGGTTTACAGAGTTAGTGTTGTTAATTGTATGCTGCTGAGAGGTTAGAACAGCATTGAAAGTGAAGGAGTTCTCTGTATTTGCATAAAACATTTTGTTAATAAAGAGTATTCCAAGCCAGTCTTAGGTAAAATGCTTCATGTTGCCCTACTGTTGTGAAAAATAAAGGCAGTTACAAGTCTACCTGTGTGAGTTAAAATGAACAAATCAGTAGACAAACATGCATCTTCATTTATAGCAGAGGTAAGTAGAGGTAAAGCTGCCTGTTCTCTTCAAATTGCAAGAGTATAAAGTGTACACTTATTCATGCTACTGTTTGTGCTCGCTGCTTCATCTGGGATTTCTACAGATAAATTTTGAGGAGTCCAGATGGAAGTGACTTGAAGCTTGTCAAGCTCTTGGTGTATCCAGCTACTTGCTTCCACAGATGTGGAACTCACAGCAGCATTTATACATACATGCACCTTCCAGACCCATTATCCCAAAGGTTCCCAGTTTTTCTAGAGAACAGCTGTTTGAATCCTAGCATCTAAATGGGCCTGATACATAAACCCAGGTTTAGCTTTGGATTTTCTGAAAATTACTGCTGTAGGTGCTAACAACATTTTAAAAAAACCTTTGTTTCTTCCAAGAGCTGAGGATTGTAAGTAAAAGCATATTTCTCAATAGATACTCATGTAGTTGGCACTTCATTGACTCTGCCTTATTAGAGACATGACTCTATACAGATAGTGCAGGTAAATTAACTTACAGGAAGTTTTGTATACACCTGTGGGTGCTCTTTCTTCAGGCTCACTGGAAAGAGGACAGACTCAGAGTAATATAGCTCTCTAGCAAGATCTGCATCTTAAGGTAATAAAGGCTTTGTGCATATCACAAGTTGCCCTGACTTACCAAATTTCCTTGCATCAGCAGAAAAGTAGTAGTAGCTGTCCTCAGGCATTTCAGGTGAACATGAAGTTGAGTTGTTTAGCTCAGGCTCACTGGGGCAGAGGTAATTTGTGTTATCTTGTATTTGCTAAGACATATACAAATAGCTGACAAAGTTGATCTGATGCTTATCTGGTGGCTTGATCATGTGTCCGGGTCTTTATTATTTTTTTTTTTAAGCGGCAGCAGATTCCTTGAGCATGTCAATGTCCAGCTGAGTAACACTCAGCTACAGTAACTGGGTTTGAATTGCCTGGTGTCTGGTGCCATGCTAGCTGATGCACAGTAGGTGGAGGAGATGTCAGCATCAGTGTCTGAAACTTCCTGTCTCTTGGCAAAGAGAGGGTGTGGGGAGTGTACTCTGAAAGGAGAGATCTGAAATGTTGAGGTCTTGTTAAATGAGGACTTGGCCTGCCTTTTGTTAAGAGTTAGATTCAACTGGGAGAGGAAACAGTGAGCATAAGCTGAAAACTCAGGCTGAATTTCTGGCTTCCTGCAGAATGTTTCAGCACAGCAGAATTCGTATTCTACATGTAATGACTGCATATTGACTGGTTAAATAGGCCTCTTCAAATGTGTGTTTGCTTTCTGTCCCATCTCATAATTGTGTGGAATTACAATTGCATAAGCAGAACACGGCATGGGAAGGAAGTCAATCTCTTGTGCAAGCACAAAAATACAGCACTCACACTTTGCTTTTGGGGTCCTACATTGAAGCCTGGTGAGATCAAGGAGAGCTTTTTTGGAGACAGATGTTCTAACAGGCTTCTAGCAGGCTAGGAGCAGCACTAGAGAGGAAGTCTGCTCAGCCAGAACTGGATTTTGCTGGGGATTGATGTGGTTGTTTAGTTGCTGCATTTGCCTTTATCAGTGCTGACTGCTACCAAGCAGTAATGTTTTAAGTGCTGTAACCTTAGCTTGTAGGCAGCTTGTGAACTACAGCTTGATATTCAGGCTACCTTTGCATTAGTGGCTGGCATTGACCTTTCCTAGCTCTGAGCATTCATTTGTATCAGTTGAAAGGTTGGCCATCCTGACTCGTGTCTGTCTGCTGCAAGATTTGCTTTTGGGGTTTTTTTTTTGTGGGGGTGGGAGGGCTTGTTTGTCTTGTTGGTAATTATAGCTTAGGATTGACTTGTTTCTAAAGCATAAGCAGATTGAGTCGGGGTTGGCACAGGAAACTGCTTGCCCTCCAGGATTATAATTCTATCCCTTATCTCTTGCAAGCGTGGCTGAGACAACCACAAAGCTGAGTCATGCCAGCAACCACCAAGAAGCAGAAATAGCAAAGATCAGTGCTGCAGTCACAGAATGCCACTGGGGTGCTCAGTGGCTTTGAAATAGGTGGTGGCATATGAGCCTCTTAGTGGATTTTTGGGGACTGCAAAATGGAGCAGAGTATCTCTTGTGTTCCTGTTCAATAGGTATGGAGGGAAGAACTGTTTGGGAATCTACCTGGTCCCTTAGACTGTGGACACTTATCAGTATTACAAATGTTAAAAGCAGAATTCTTAAACCAGCCACAAGAGGAAAACTGTTATGGTTTTACTGTCCTTCTTGCTTGTCATTTGTACAGTAGGTACACATATTAATGAAAATTAAGCTAACTTTGTCTTTCTCCAATGTTTCTTTCAGGATAAGTAGAATACTGAAGACAAAATTAAAGGGATGGGACATTTTACTGTTAATTTATCAGTTTGCATAGGGAAGTGGTGGTAGTGATGTGTATTTGAAAGTCATCTCTGGACTTTGTTCCTGAAGGCAACCTACCTACCAAATCATTTGCTGCTATCATTACTGGGTTTCTGAAAGCGAGAAGCAAATGCTGATGCAAGCTTGGGAAGGATTTAAGCTGTAATAAAGCTTACAATGCTATAAAGGTTTGTCATAATACTGTTCTTAACCTGATCTCTCTGTCTTTCTTAGCAGTGAAGGAGACTGTCTCTGACAATGATCTCTATGGGAGACTTTTTATAAACAGAGTTTTCCACATCACTGCAGACAAGATGTTTGAAATCCTTTTCACCAATTCTCACTTCATGCAGAGGTTTCTTAATTCCAGGAGTATAGTAGGTAATAAACTCTTTTCCCTTCTGTCTTGTTACAAGCTACCCTGAAAATGTTTACCTCTGAGAATTGCTAAATAGGGCTAAGCTGAATTTTAAGTTTCTCCTTGCTTTAAAAGAATTTTTAAGCTTTAAAGTTTAAAGAGAGGATATTTAAAGCTAGACTGTTGTTTCCCTAGGTATGGAGATTTTTGAGTAAAAACCTCATTTCAGTGCATCACAAAACTGCACCTTAATGCCTGAATTTTGAGTGGGTTATTAAGTTGATGCATTCTGTGGGGTATTTCTGATTACATTGTGTCGCAGAAATAGTGAAATTTGTAAGGCTGGCACACAGGCAGAAATCATTGTATCCTCCTAAATGATACTCACAGGCTTTAATTTTCTGGATGAGTAAATTTTATTCACTTAGACCATAAGAACAGAAAATTAAGTCAAAAAGGGTAATATTTATTCAGTGTCAGCTTGGAAGGCAAAGTGGCAAAAGCTTTTGATAATGCTAAATGAATCTATTCAGCTTTAAGCAAATGGGAAATAACATACTTTCATTTAATTGCTCATTCTTTTCTCCACTCTCAAGTCTCTGTCAGTAGATTCAGGTTCAGCTATTCAGAGCCTCATCTTTGTTTTTTAGCAGGCTATATGGGTATGGTTTTTCCTGGAAAAACTCCACAACTGTTTGGAATCAATTTTCTGTCTCTCCCCCTACTGCTGTTCTCAAACTGTTAAGACATGATAGGGCAGAGATAATGCCCTTCAGGTAATTTTTATGAGATTTTGCATAACTTCTCATCTAGATGCTGTATCAACCCCTTGGAATAGAGACTCCAATGGAAATCAGTTGAGGACTTTGACATACACTGTGACAATTAACAATCCACTCTGTGGGAAGTTCACAACTGCAACTGAAAAGCAGGTGCTGTGTGCATGTGTGTGTCTGTCTGGTGCCCTTTAAGGGAAAGGAGAGGTCAGCTCTGTGGTCTCTCAGAGTTCTGACTGTGGATTAAAGTTCAGTGAACTGAATGTGGGTCTGCAGTTTAAACAGAGCATCTCTAAAGGTGGCTTGCTGCCCCTCTCACCATTACTGAACCAATGCTTATTAAATGAGAGAAGCTTTATACCTTTAGAGATGGCTGTAAACTCCCACAAAACTTGTGGAGAAAAGTATTAACATCTCTTTGGGACATGGGAATTGGGAGGTGAAAAGGTACAGTTAAAGGCTTTCAATGACCACTTCTGGGCTTCCCAGTATGAGAGGTGAAGAGCCTAACAAAGGGCTACTGAGATGATGAAGGGACTGGAGCATCTCATGTGAGAAATGGCTGAGAGCTGGGAATGTTTAGCTCAGAGAAGAGAAGACTCAGGGGTATCTTAAAATTTATAGAAGTATCTGAAGGGAGGGTGTAAAAGATTCTGAGTCAGGCCTTTACCATCAAAGGCCACAGATTTCAGTGGTGCCCAGTGATGGGAAAAATGGTGATAGGCACCAACTGAAACTCAGATGATTCCTTCTGAGCATCAGGAAACACTTTTTCACTGTGAAGGTGACTGAGCAGTGGAACAGGTTGTCTATAGAGGTGTGGCACCTCCTTCCTTGGAGGTATTGGAAAGCCACCTGGACACGGTCCTGGGCAGCCAGCTCTAGATAGTCCTGCCTGAGTGGAGTTCTTGGACAAGACAAGCACCAGAGGTTCTTTCCAATCTCAACCCTTCTGTGATTCTACTTTGGGAAAGGTCTCAAAGAAGCGCTGTGGCCATGAGGTAGCCTTGCATCTGGTACTTGAAGTGGCAGTGGGGAGGTCCTGCTGCTGCCAGTGTTGTTCTAGGAGGAGGCATCTTCTCTTTTCCCACCCCACCTATACTTGATGTTCTTAACTGGTTTTTTTAGTGGTTCTTCAGGCTTTCTCTCTCCTGGGTTCACTTGACGTTGGTTGATCCAGCCTAAGGAACTCAGGCTGAAAGGGGGCGGGGAAAATTTATGTACCATGAATGTACCTTAAAATTTTTATTTTCTTCTACAATAGATCCTACATAAGCAGAGCCAGAAAGGTCAGTCTTACCAGGTGGATGCTGAGGTCCTGACCCATGATGTCCCCTACCATGATTATTTCTACACTGTGAACAGATACTGCATCAGCCGCACGTCCAGTCACAAGTGCCGGTTACGGTGAGCCTGGGTGGTGCACAGGGGGAGGGCAGAAGCAAAGACAGGGATGTTCTGAGTTGATTATTAGTTAAAGATCTGCCAGCAACATAGAGAATGTTGGGTTCTCTTCTGAAAAATAAGCTTAGTTTATTTCTTGTCACATATATGCTGTGCTTGGATCTCATTAATGCAGTGAGAAATTAGCTGAGATGTTGACTCTGAGGTACAGAACTCATCTCCAGGACTGAACTGGGTCCTGACCAACCTTGTGTTTTTGAGTGCAGCCATGTGAAGGGGACAAATTGGAAACAATCAAGATGTTTTATTAGAAGGTTTCCCAGATATCCTTGCTGAGGGCCTGCAGTGGAGAGTGGTTTCACAGGAATGTGCAGGGAAGATAGAATGTGCTTAATTTTGCAAGGAGGGTACTCAAGTGAACTCTGTCTAGACATGGAAGTTCCTCTCCCATTTGTTGAAAACATTGGAAGTGGTGCTGTGTTAAGTAAGAGCTTTTATCTGAATCAGTACTCAGGAAAGGTTAGCAAGGGTGGATTCTATTCTGGCTGATCTCAGGCTATAAAACTGTTGAAAACTCCTCTCTACTGGGAGAAGAAGGGAATAAAGGTCCTTGAAAGACTGCTTTGGATTTTTTTTTAGTGAATCACTGTTCTTCTTTGAGACCTAGACTTGCTTTTTTTGAGACACACAACAGCCCTAGGGTATGAGCACAAACCTAGGTATCAACATGGTGCACAGAGCATGCATGTATAGAACAGAAGGCACATGGTGATGTTACAGATGGCCTTACTAAACTGTGCTTAAAATGGCTCAGAAACTCTATTTGAAAGAAGTTATTTTGTTATTCCATATGCAATGGGCTTACAGTGATTTGGAAGATTACTTAAAAAGTTGAAAAAAGTGTATTCTAGGATGGTCAAGTGTTCTTGACTGAAATCAAGGTCTTTTGTCCTTTTTGAATAGCTTTGGGAGTCACTCAGTTGTTAGAAGCATCCCTCTGAAGGATTCTAGTCCGATTAATTTTTATTCTGGAAGCATTATTGATTAGCTTGACCTGAGGAATGCATGGTAGGAATGTCATTTTCCCCTCTGTCATGCTCACAGAAAGACCAATTTTAACTTCTGTCTACTCAGGGTAGGATGTGAGCACTTGATGTATGAAAGGTGATAAACAGTTTCACCTTCTGCTGTTGTAGTGCCCATGTAATACATCATGTGTACACATACAAAGTAAAAATCATTACTTTATTATCTGGAAGCCTGAATCCTATTTTAAATGTGTGTTAAAATGAAAATGCATCAGGGTAGAAATGGTCTGCTAGTCTGAGTCTGAAGGAAAATATTCCAAAATGTTTCCCATAATTTGGACATTTAGATTTTGAAGCTTTAGCTAGAGATGTTGTCTTTGCTACTGTCTGCCTCTTGTGTTTCTTCAGTGAAAGTGCTGCCCAGCTGGAGAGCAATGGCAGTCCCAGTTAGTATTTCACATTTTAGACATAAGCTGGAGGCCTGCTTCTGATAAGAGATTTCTGCTACCACTATGCTGCCTAGAAGAACACTCTCCCATTATTGTATTCTGTTTGGTAGGGTTTCTGCAGAAGTCAAGTACAAAAAACAGCCCTGGGGCCTTGTCAAGTCTGTAATCGAGAAGAATACCTGGGGAGGAATACAGGAAAACTTCAAACAACTTGGTGAGGCATTTTCTTCTTTGTGCTGGAGTAAGGAGGCTACCTTTGCTGTGTATGTTTTTGTGTCTGTCAAACCTGGCTCCTTGAAGAATGGCTTGGAAAAAAAAGCAGCACCTCAGCAGTCTTCAAGACAGAACTTCCTCTCATCAATGTATCTGCCAGTTCCAGGGTATGAAAGAAACCTTGTGGCTAACAAGGGGCTCTTGTGTACCTGGCTATAATTGCTTTCAGAAGGAAACGTGAGGAGCAGCAGAAAAGCTGTTATTCTCAACTGCATGTGCTTATCTCTGAGAATTCTCTGAGAATGGTGGTGCATATTGAGAAGAGAAGCAGTTGGCACTCAGCTGGCTCCATGACTGTCTGTTCACAGCCTGGCCAGCCACAGCTGCAGCCTCAGTCTAACACAATTCTTAGTCTCGGTGTAACAATGTCTTGCAGTACTCTTCCAGCTCCTGTCTGGCATAGCATTGAACAATCCTGCCTGGGCTGAGTGTGCACCACCTCTGCAGAGTGTTCCAAGTGCCTTTTAGCAAATAGAACAGGGGGTGGAGGTCAGGGTGTAGTTTGCCAATTACCTTCTTGAAGTTCATGTTCTGGAAGGTGTGCTTGTTCCTCTAGCTGCCACCTTTCACATCTCACTATTTATCTTCAGTGCTAAGCTTTCCAGCTTTCTCGCTTTCTTTTTGACAATGCAGTAACTTAATTTTTTTTCCACTGCAGAATCAGACCTCCTAATGGAGGAATATGCAATTAATCAGTCCATAGAAGACTCTGGGAAATTACTTGCTTTGAGACGAAGGCGACGCACTTTACACCGGGGTTTGGCAGAATCACTTCCCAAACGCTCTTCCCAACATTCCTCTGGTGACGTGGGAGTAGAGTCCCAGGGCAGCTTAATAGGTAGGAACTTTTACATCAGGTGCTTTCCAAAAGGTGTGTTCAAGAACTCTTAAAATAATGCAAGAGTGTCTATATTACTCTTGTCTGTGATAGCAAATGTTTTAACAAGTTCAAGCTGCTTCAAGCTTGCATAAAGTAGATTTGGAGCATGCATGATCACTTTTATCATGAGTATCTCATGAAATTAAGCCTAATACCACCTTCAGTTTTAAAACAAAAATCAACCAAAATCTAAAACACTGCTCTGTGTCTGCAAAGGATTGAAAATGAGATTGGATCAGGAAAAAAAAAGATTAACCTGATTTTTGTAAAGTTTCTGAAAAATTGCTTTTTTTTCTTCAAGTAACTGTGCACACAGGTCAGGAGCTGATTAAACTTTGCCACTTTCTTCTTGGCCCTGTCATCTCAGTTTTGGTTATTTATTTTTAATGTTAAGAACTCTGTTTCCCATATGCTTCTGTAATTTCTGCATCACTGAAGCATTTCTTGCAGTTCTACTGCCCTTAGGCATGACAGACTTGGCCACCAGCATATACAATATTAGCTTCACCTAGAGAGATGAGGAACATCTGTGTACTAGTTTGCACCAGGGAATGGTGGATTCCATGACAGAAGTTGAACTGTAAACAGTGAGGTAGGAGCAAGTGCCTTTCCCTAAAAGCAGAGACAGTGCTGAGTATAGACAGCACTGAGAGAATATTTGGAACAGCAGCATTTGTAAGGGACTCTTTACCTATCTGAAATTGCTTCCTAATTACTTAATTTTGCTACTGCTGCTGCACCTTTTCTCATGTGTGTCTTGGTGTACACTACAACTTTTTTGTATGTCCTTTGTCCAGGGCAAGGATGTGCAAAATGAATTACATTTAAAGATCAGCCTGCCCATGGTGATAGGTGCTCAGTTTGGAGAAAACATGTGCTCTCTGTCCCTCAGTGTCTGATTCCAGTTACCTGATGAAGAGCAGATGGCCTCTTGAAAGGCTGTTTTCAGGACAACAGATAAACAAAGCCAGTAAGGACAGGACAAGGTACAAGAAAATGTGACTGACACTGGTTGTCAGAAAGATGAGTGTGAGCAGGACAACAAACAGGAGAGAGCCACTTTGCAGCCTGTCTCAGCCTGTCTCTGCTGTTGTTTGCTAGCAGCACATATGCATGTTAGTAATGGATGGACTGCAACCTTCTCAGGCTATTCAGATTTAATGTGTCCAGCACTGTGTCCTCCCCAGCACAGTGGGTAGGGGGAATTCTGGTGGAAGAGCCTGACTGTTCAGCCAGTTTCTCAGAGATGACTGCAGAAATGCCTTGGTGAATGTTGGGGGTGATCCTGTGCACCTACAGGACCTGATTTTTTTCCATCTTGAGAACTTGTTGAGCTATTCTGTGTGAAGTGCTGGGCACTGACATGTATCTATCTGCAGACATCCTTTAGGAATGTTCTTCAGTACTTTCTAACCTCCTCCTCTTCCATGCCCTGTAGGAAGGAAAAGAGATGCAGTAAGTAGGACCACCACCATCATTGTAGTAATGAGTGTCTTGTAAGTACTCACTTGCATTAAAATGTTGGCTCATTTTGGTCTTTATCTGTATTTGTCCCTCATTTGCATGTTAGACTGCATGTAGCATGATAAAATAATTTGAGTGGACCATGTGGGTGTAAAAGGGGAATGGATTGGCTTGGAAATGACATGTAGTATGAAAATGCTCACTTGCCAAACTAGTCTACTTTACAGGTTTTCTTAGGTCTGATCCTATTAAACAAAATAAAGTCTAAAATTTACTAATTCCTTATTTTAAAAGTTTCAAGAGGAGATACTGTTATTATTTCTATTTGCTATTACCCAGCTTAATGGTTAGTGCTACAAATTGTTCAGATAAATACTCATTTTCAGTATAGTGTTGCCCCACACCGTTTTTTCTCCCAGGATTCTGGGAAGATTCTGTTTCCTTAGCTGTCTTTAGCCATGATTTTGTGTTTGTAGCATTGCAACTGAAATGGTTACAAAACTTGATTTTTGTTCTATTCTCTCTACAGTTTGCTGCTCTTGGTCTTGCTGAACATAACACTGTTCCTCAAACTGTCAAAGATAGAGCATGCAGCTCAGTCCCTTTATCATGTCCAGCTTCAGGAGGAAAGCTCTTTGAAGTAAGTTGAATTCACAGTCTTATCTTGCTTTCTTCTTCAGCTTATGTGAGCATCTGATCTAAAAAAAATTATAAACAGTGAAATTCAGTGGCAAGTTTTCAGAAATGGCTGGGGCTTGCTGAACTTCTGTGGTCTATGCTGAAATCCAGTGACATGTCTGACTGCATCTTGCAGTAATAAATTTCTCCTTTGACAAGCTGTTTTGGGAGAAACGTTAACCTTAGTTTGCATTTATCAGCCTGCTGTGACTCATCTTCTGTGAATATCATAGTGCTGATCACAGAACCCAAGTGTTCATCCTGTGTGAACCAGCATGTTCTCAAATGGAATGTTAAAGTTTCATTTAGCTTTTTAGTTTCTTTCTGTGAGTCTCCTGCTACATCTCCTCTCCACAAACTTCCATGTTATGTGCCTTTTGTACTCAGACACAGAAAGATGTTGCTTCCTCTTGAATACAGTATCAACAAATAAGTTGAAAACCATATCTTGATGTTGAGTCTGGAACCTCCCATAGTGACCATCTCAGAACTGGTTAGAGCAACTTTCTTCATAAGAAAGATCTTGCTCCCTGAAATGTGGAGCTTACATCATAAATTTAATTATAATATTAAATATAAATAAATACATAAATTAAAAAATAAATAAATATAAATAAAAATAAATTTAATAAAGTGAGCACACATTTTTTCTTGGTGGCTGTTGTCTACAAAGGTCTGAGGTACTAGCTTCAAGAAAACAGGGATTGGAATTCAACTGCAGGCAGATTTTTCTGTGGCTTTTGTAAGAGCATGCTTTTAGCAATGGTGGCAGAGAACAGTTGCTTTTAAAAAGGCATCATCAAGGTGCTTGTTTCATGTTTCTGATGTAATCTCAATCTTTTTCAGCATATCCCCAGAAATGGTATCAAAAGAGGAGATCCCTCAGTATGATAAGGAACAGGTTAAACATGTGAAGGGAGTTCTAAGAGACTCAATTGAAATGCTTGAGCAGGTAGGTCTGACATCTGGTGATGTTCTTGTTTCTCAGCAACTCAAGTTTTCTCCCTTGTGTTATCATAGCTTTTGTTTGATGTGGTCTGGCACTACATAAAGTTTTGCCCTTGGCCTGAGTTTAGTTAAGAGGCAGTGCTTATGTTTCTGATGGTTTAGGTTGCTTTGGTTTTGAATTTGTTTCTTGGAGGGTTGGGGGTTGGTTTGTTTGTTTGTTTGTTTTGACTAAGATTTAAGTACCCATGTCAGTTTTTTTAAACTTGTCAAGTGCTTAAGAGATGTGTTAATGCAGTTCTGAATCTTGACAAAGTAGAGATGGGAGTATTTCAAAACAGATTCCCTTTTCTAAGAATGCTCAAATTAAGATTTAAGTGTTTTCCCATCTTATTATGGGATTTCTTCATTCAGGTTTATCCTGGCATTTGCTCCCCACTACTTTTCTAGATATTGGCAAGAGCTTCACTTAGCATTGGTATCAAGGGGCCACCTAATCTCCAGTGAAAAATAAATAAATTCTGCAGACCATATGTTTCTGAGAGGCTCCATAGAAGTTAATCCTCCTTCACAGAAATTTAAAATTTCAGGCTCTTGTATCCTACTGATACACACAAAAAACGTTGTTGAATACTGTTCAACAATTGTCAATTGTCTCTCTGATCCTGAAGTCCATGACTGTTAAATGCTAACGTTCCCTAGGCTGACTCTGTAGCTGAAGGACAATAAATTCATGCTTTACTTTTTACTTATACTCATTGAATATTCTGATTTTAACTACTTTTATTAAATCTTAAAATGTGATGGAATAAATTATTAGTTTAGGAAAGCTGAAGGGGGAAGTTCACATGTACCTTTCTCCATTGTTTGCTCTTTGTTCTTCCATGCACTAAAGGAGGCTACAAAAGGAAGCCATTTTTTATACTCCTTGTTTAGCAGTGTCTCTGCACATTTAACTGCTATCAATCTATTAATGAACCACTTTGATCACAGCTTGAAAAAGCCTGAGTGCTGGAAGTTTCACTTTAGAGACAAAAATGTTCTGGTTTCCATGCCCTTTTTATTTTCTCTGCTTACTATCCAAGCAATTCCTAATTCTGAAGTGTTAAGTGCTTTTTGAACACACAGTGTAAAAAACACAAGAAAAGTGAGAATTTAGCCACCTTTTTCATCCAGAATAATACTTTTTGTCTGGAAGTCCTAACACATCCTAGTGCTTGCTACCTTGTGTTTTCTGAGGGTTGTCAATAATCTAAACACATTTTGTGCACCAAAATGCACTAGGGGGGCCAGGTATTACAAGAAAATTCATGCTGTGCTGCCATGTTCCTTGGAGTATTTGCACTGAACATTATCTGTGACTAAAAATGAGTGGGGTGGTTTATCTTCTGTGCTGTTGTCTGGTGAGGTGTTAAGACTTTATCATCCTGGACTGTTAGTATTTATAAATGCTACAGAGTGTAGCTGTTAGGAGAGCACAGTAAGCCAACTGTTTATGGAAACAGGGAGGAGGAAATCACATGAAATCTCTAAGAGAAATGGAGGAGGGAGACTTTATTTTCCTGATACCACTCACCCATGCAGGAGGCTGACTTAAGTGATTGGTGGTGGGGGGTGTGATTGTATCTTCACAGCTGAAGATTTCCCTTTCCATGCTCCAAAGAAGCTTTGACCACTTGAACAGGACACAGAGCAGCAAGACTGAGAGTTAATAGCCACATCAGCTTTTCATTCAAGACATTGGAAGAACAGATGTGTGTGTGAGGACTTGTGGGGTAGGGATTGTAACTGTCTCCTCTGGACTCTTTTTACTGTCTAGCTCAAAAGCTGCACAGAATAAAGGTTTGTGGAAGAAGTAAGTCGGGTTCTGCATTGCCATAGCTCGGCAGTCTTGTCTCTCCTGCCAGCCTTCTGCCCTGGGGAGTGTCTGTTCCAAACAGTGCAGAGCTCTTGGATCCATCCCACGGTGCGTGAGCAAGGGCGGCTGGTACTGCTGGTGAATGGCTCTGAACGTTTCAGAGGGGCAAGAACACCCTCAGCAGAGAACTGGGCTTGTCTCTTAGGAAATTGCCGGTTTTTACCTCAACGGAGAAAATGACCACCAGTGAAGAGTGTTTTGTTGAAAAAAGAACCTTGGTGGAGTCACAGCCACAGCATCTTCATAGGCTTTTTTTAGCCGTGGGGACCTTGTGAAACAAGTCACCATCTAAGGGATGAATGTGCCTAGGATTAATTAACAGGAAAAGGTTTGATATCTCTTGCATGCTGCAAGCTTTGGCAGGCTGCCTTCTGCCATATGTTTCCAGCTCTCCCCGAGAAATTTCAGCCCTCGGTGTTTTCCCTCCAGCAAGGGCTGCGCTTCAGTTCTTCAGCGTGCTGTGCCCACTGATGATGAAACACCTTTTCATGTGCTTCAGGCGTTTTCCGAGCAGGTTGAGGGAAGGAAGACGAATCCAGACGGAAAATGCAGGGCTCCCTCCCTCGCGGCTGGGCCGTGGTTGGAGGGCAGCGCTGGCTCGGGCGGGGCTCAGCCCCTCAGGCAGCGGGGCGCACACGGGGCGGGGAGGGGGCGCAGGGCCAGTTTAGAGGTGTGCGGGTGGAAACTTTTGGCGGCCGCGCGTCCGGCCCCGGCAGCAGCGGCGCCGGTCGAGGGCGGGGGCCGGGCCGCGCCGNGGGACACGCTCCCGGCGGCCGCGTCCCCGCGGGGCTGCCGCCCTGAGGGCGGAGGAGCCGCGCCCCGCTTCCCGGGAAAGTTGTCGGGAGAGAGGGCCCGGGGAGGCGGCGGGAGCGGGACGGGGCAGGGCGGCGGGAGCGCGGCTGCCCCGGTGCCAGCCGGCGCTGTGCTCCCCCCGCTCACAGGTGGCTGACGTGCAAGTCCCTGCCGCCGGGAGCGCTGGAGAGGATCGCCGACGCCATCGCGGACCGGTTGCGGGTCCCCTGGTTCTCGGGGGCCGTCAGGATCAACGTGAGCCTCGTGCCGCCGCTCGTCCTGCTGCCCGTCTTCCTCCACGTCGCTGCGCTGCACTTCCTGCTGGGGCTCATCGTCCTGACGTCCCTGCCCGTCGTAGTGCTGTGGTATTACTACCTCACCCACCGGAGAAAGGAACGGACTCTCTTCTTCCTGAGCCTGGGGCTCTTCTCCTTGGGATATATGTACTATGTGTTCCTCCGGGAGGTGGTTCCCCGGGGCTACGTGGAGTATTCCCAAGTGGTCGCTCTCACGTGCGGGTTAATTCTTATGCTTGCAGCCCTGTCTCGAGCCAAGAAGGACCCTGGCTACCTTCCCATCCTAGCAGGCAACGAGAAGCCATCGCACCAGGGTTTGCCCAACAAGAGTGTTAGAGGGAGCTCCGCTGGGCTCCATGGCATCTCAGGTGCTGCCAGCAGCCGTGCTGTGAACGGGGAGGCTAAAGGTTATTGCAGGATGTCAGCCGAGCAGCCAGAAGGTGTGAAAAAGGACTGGTGCACTAAATGCCAGCTGGTCAGGCCAGCCCGAGCAGGACACTGCCGGCTTTGTGGCAGGTGTGTGAGGAGGCTGGACCATCACTGTGTCTGGTAGGTTTTGCACTGCTGAAGCTCCCTGTGTTCTCTTTCTCTCTGAGTTCTTTCCTTTTTAAAGTAAGCTGCTTTTTTTACAGTCCCCGGCAAATAGAGTTGCTTCTGCTATGTGCAAGACCTTATGACACTCTTTAAGTATAAAAAGCTTTGTATTTACCTTTTAAAAGAACAGTTAGAGTAACTGCTTGTTCTAAGAGGGTCGACCTGATAGCTGAAAGCTTCTACAGCATACTTCAGAATCACCCTTACTTCTCTACTGTTTTTCATCAGTGTGGGGTTGTTTTTGGCGTGGGATTTCTTGTTTTTTCTTTAGACTTGGTCTGTGGAGCACTAGCAATCCTGCCGTTGAGTTGCATGAGTGCTCTCCAGGGGCAAGGGAACCCAAAGCTGCATTTTGGGTGTGCATGTGGTGCTGGAATGAATGTGTCTCAGCAAAGGATTACTACCCTTGCTAAAAACTTGAGGCAAAGTCTGCTGCCGTTACTGTACAGGTTTATTGTCTTGTGTTTGTAACTTTTCTATATAAAGTTTCAAAGCTTAAAGCTTCTTGGAACATTTCTCAAAGTTCTTAGCCTGTGTCAGCTGGAAGCACATTGGAAATCAGGTTCTCTGACAGCTGGGGGAGTGAGAAGAAATAGAAGACAGTTTCTTTTTTTTTTTTAAAGCCAAGTAATCTCTTTTTTCCCTTTGGAGGATTAACAGCTGCGTAGGGGAGCAGAACCACCAAGCTTTCATCCTTGCACTGTCCTTCTTCATGCTCACCTCTGTGTATGGGATTACCTTGACCCTGCACACCATCTGTAGGGGCCGAACTCCGTTTGTGGCGTTGTTCTACTGCCCTGGGGCCTATTCTGACTACAGGTGAGATGTCTGTCTGGGAGAGAGCTGGGGTGGGAGCAAGCTTGCTCAGGCAGCTTAGCTCCTGTTCTTTGTTCTGCTGGCTGTCAGACCTGAACACAAAGTGCTTCCTAAAAAACTCCAGAGAGCAAAGATGTGTCTCTGCTCTTGCCAAGGTGGGCAGCCTGAGACTTGGAGAGAGCTCGCCATTTATTTGGAAAAAAATTGAAGGAGATGGTATTTATTGTGCTATATACAGATGTACTTTTAAATATATTTGCCCCCCCAGTGCAGGTAATAGTCTGACAGCCTGGAACCCACACACTCTCTCTCTCCCTCTCATTCCTTACTTTTTATCTGGTGACTGTCCTCCAAGTTATCTGCCTAGAACATGCCCTGTCTGGCAGGGAGGGTGGTGGGAGCTGTTGGACATGAGTTCAGAGACCAGCACTACCATAGATGGGCAGAGTACTGCTAGTACACGAGTGACTCCTCCTCTACTCCATCTCATGACCTGTAGAGTGAAAGCATCCTGGGGCCCTTACAAAAGGCCCAAGCACCTTTACAGAAGGAAGAGTCAAGAGCTAGGTTGTGAGACAGCAGTGTGCAAGAGTAGCCCTGGTAGCAGCAAAAGCTCTCATTAAGTAAGCCCTGAAGCTTTAATTTTGAGAAAGCCTTTAAGGATTATCTGATGAAAGCAGCAAAGTGAGATCACTGTGGCAGATGTAGACAGGGATTTGAAAGGATAGTGATTAGCAGGGAAAGTCACTTTAAAGCAGCTGCTCCAGTACTAAACGGCTTCCTTCCCATCTTTTTCCCTGCTGCCAGCTCTGCTCTGTCGTTCACCTGTGTGTGGTACTGTGCCATTGTAACAGCTGGCATGGGATACATCCTCCTTATCCAGCTGTTGAACATCAGCTACAACGTGACCGAGAGGGAAGCTCGGCTGGCTCTGCGGGACAACACCGGGCACAGACTGCTGGGCGGGTTGGTGATAGACACTGGCCAGTATAACAGGGGACTCCTGTGCAACTGGGGCCACTTCCTCAGCCTGGGGTCTTCTCCTCCACAGCGCTCTGCCGAGGACATCGTGTGACAGCCCTCTTTCTGCCCCTGGTGGTGTGTCATGGCTCACTGACTTTGTTTGGCAGCGGAGCAGCCCCGCCCACCAGGACTCCTTCCTCGCACAACCTTCCCTCCCGGTCGGTGTGTGGGCCGCCTATCCCCTCACTGACAACACCAGAGGTGTTCCCAGATGGAATGGTTCTTCTCGTGCTGTCAGCCAGCAATAGGATGCAGAAAGCAGTAAGCCATATGTGCAGATGGGGAGGGGAGGAGCCTGCTGCCTTTTTCCGCTGTGGGAAACAGCAAGAAGAGCACAAGGTTTTGAGAGCTTGGGTTTCCGCTAGATGTGAATACTGGCATGGGGAGGAACCTGCTGCTGGGCTTCAGAGAGAGCACTGGTTCCTGCAAAGGCGAAGGAAGCCCTGAGTTTGTACCTACCTGTGGCATTTTGAAGATGTCAGAAGAGTGAACTTTGGATACAGATAACAGATGGACCCCTGCAGAAACCAGGCTCTTTGGCTAAAAGAGACTCTCTAGGCAGTCACTGGGCAGCACTCTCCTCTCTGGTGCATTGATTTATTTATTTTTACTATCTCTTATTCCATCCAGCTGTGTACATGCTTCTATTAAGTGCCTTTGTGAGCTACGTTCTTGTAGGACTTTATAAGATCCCTTCACCTCTTGACCCTTAAAGTTGATATTCCATCCCTGTCTGCCTAAATGAGTGAAAAGAGATTCCATTGTTCTTTCTGCAAGCTGGGTCTGTATTGGTTTGAAGGCTTTGCTTATCTCCCTCAAAGTGTTTCTGCTCTGATTATGGGTTTTGACATGTGACAGCAGGTAAATACACCAAATAAGGAGGAGTTTTGAAGCAACACATGAAAGTGAACTCTGAGGGCAAAACAAGAGCACTGTCTGTCTGTTATTACTGTAGTTTTATGGAAAGTACCTTCACCCTCTGTCTGTGGGAGAAGGGAGTCTGTGCAAGAGTAGGCAATTCTGCTAGCAGCAGTAGGTAGCATCTTGGTTGGTTGTGTTGCTGTTAACACAGTGATCTTGTCTCCTCTCAACCCAGTTATTGTGGAGCTACCTGACTGTAGATCTGTTGTCTCAAGCTAAGAAGCCAAGGAACAGATCAGCCTTAGGAGGTACATAGGGAGAGGTAGAGGATGTGTTGGAGGTGTTTGTTTTTGGGATAGATGACCTGTACTAGCAGGTGGATGAACCTGTTAAATGTGCTCTGCGAGAATACCATTTGTTTCTCATCAGCCTGCAACTGTGTTATGGCCTGGACTTGAGCTTCAGCCAAAACAACAAGGTTTTGGTGGCAGTGGTTTCTGGATTTCGTGGGTGGGACTTTTTGTTGCTTTTTGTTTTAAACCTTTTCTGTATACTGTTGGCCTTGGAGTAATAGGAAGGGTCTGGCTGGAAGAGCTGGGGACCATGGCACAAGAATTAAAGTGCAAAAGCAGAGATAAGAGCTTTGTCCTAGCTCTGGTGTTTTTAGGTGTGTGCAGCATGCACGGGTCATGCCTGCCCCTGACTGCATGGGCATGGCAGGCAGCTGGGGGATGTTGGGCAAGTGATGCACATTCACTGTGCTGCTGTGCATTAGCTTTGAAGAATGATCAGTGGTGCATGGTGCCAAAAGAAAGCAGGATCAAGGGTGTCCCTTGGGATCCCTGCCATATTTGTTGTGAGTGCTCCTCATGACATGTCCCAGTTTAAGGTAAAGACCGTGTCCCTCTTTGCACTCTTTAGTTTCTTCAAGTGGCACTTTTAATAACCAGGAGATAATTGAGGAGCAGCTGCATTTGGAATGTTGCTGTATAGTTACTGAATTTCCCTTATTTCCTCTTGCCTCTTTTTCATCCAGTGAGCAGTTCTTTATAATGAGGTAAAGGGCCAGCTCTTTTGCTTCCTGCCTCTAACCAAGAATCTCAATAAGAGGTTCTGACCACTTCCTTGACCCTAATGTGAATAAAAAGGTACTCAGCTGGACCATGCAAAGTATTGCTTTATGACCCTCTGTTTGGAGCTTGAAGCCTGATCCTAGAGTTCAAATTGAGACAAAGTTGCTTCCACTTGAGTTGTCTGTAAATGTTTCCATGGAACATATGTATTTTGTGGTGCCTGCTGAGATGATATGGAGCCTTGCAAACCTGGAAATAAGGATGCTGTGGGCTAGCAGGATCTTCTTAGATCTTATCCTGCTGGCACTGAGGAAGATTAAGGCAGAAGGACCTCCTGGGCTAAATGAACCCCTGCAGCAGAGGCAGCCAATTTGTCTGTCCCTGTGTACTGCATGCACAGGAATCAATCATGCACCCACGGGCTGAACGAGCTCTGGGAGCTTTTGCAGGTTTGAAATAAGTGATTTCCCAGAGTCCTGCTACTCCTGGCTGGGAGAAAGCAGAGCAGAGATTGCAGGTCATTTCCCTGGCAATGCTGACCCCGTGGTGCTCCCTTTCTCCCACAGGCAGATTGGTTGCACTGACTTGTTTGTCCCTGTAGCCTTGTCCCTTGTCTCTCAGTGAGTTTTGTTTCATCTGAACTGCTTACACCGAGACTCTCAGGGCTGTTCTCCCAGGCAGCGTGGAATTTGGAGTGCAGATTAGGAACAAAGGACCTGAGACTAATGTGAGCATTCCATACCTTGGTCAAACATGCTCCAGTAGAGTGGGGGTGAAGTGCTAAAGTAAAATGTAATTTTTTGCACTGGCTCCAGGGTGAACTGAAACCATTCAGGGAACTAAAGGGTTGCAAGGATGGCATTTTTCTAGGAGGAAAATGCAGTGCTGATTCCTCAGGGAATAGGAAGTTCAGGTGGCTGTAATCTGCATAGTAATGGTGACTGTTTCTTTAACGGCATGGCATTTGTTTACCTCCTCTTCCTGAGAGGATTTGCTTTGTGAATGCCTTGGGGGATGAGAAGCATAAAGTAATAGGATATTTAAAAGGCATCTAAATGGGCGGAAGAGTTTCAATCCCTTCAGATGCATACTTGGGAACTCTCCTTTTAACGTCCCTGAGAATTAGCAGGAAACCCTTGGAGGGTAATGCTCCCTGTGCAGTTATTGCAAGGGCAAACTGTTGTGATCTGGTGTACTCAGGAACAGTTTCTTTTATGAATAATTTCCTGCTGAGCTTGGTACTGACCACGCTGCTAGAAAAATGTTAAAATCAAGGCATACAGAGTCAATCCTCGGACTGCCTGTGTTAGTAACTGCCTAGGTCCGTGCCGCCTGGGGGTGGAGCAGTGGGAGCAGCCTGCATGTGACAGGGGGCTCTTGGCTGTGTGTGGCCTTTAGGCAAGGACCAGTGTCTCACCTGTAAAGCTGTATGCCTGGCAGTGCAGAAAGCAGTAGCCTGCTAGCTCTTGAAAAGTTTTCCCTGTGTGTGAAGAGAGAACTTAAAGCTGATCAAGAGCAGGGAAGGATTTTGGTAACAGCCAGCCCTGATGTTTTTCCCCCCAGACTTTGGAAGTTAGTTTATCTTGCTTTACCCATGACTTTTCAAGAGGCATTTGTTGTTTCACAAATAGTGTGGACTTCTGCAGAGCAGGCAGCTCTTAGGGGCCCAGGTTGCTGGTGTTGTAGTGTTACACCCTCTGTGTCCAAATGCCAACACGCCACTGTTTGGTGTCTGTAGTAGGAACAGTGCACCATTAGATACACCCTGTAACTGGTGGCTTGGCACTCTTTAACTGTGTCTTCCTGCACTGTGCTGTTTTGTAGGCGAGTCACAGGTCCCCACATTGACTGTTTCTCCATTTAACTTGTCCTCAAATGACAAAAGTCACTGGTGAGCCTGAGCTGGTGCTGCTTGTGACTCCTAATCACATTTCAGCCTTCATGCTATGATGGTGCTTTTTTTTCCCTTCAAAGTAGGTTGCTTTCAAGTGTCTTAATGAAACCATTTGCTGTAAAATTTCTTCTGAAGATAAAATGGATACTGCCTCACTGCCTAATGTCTTAATAATGTGCTTGGTTTTTTCCTCCCATATGAATGTATATTGCCTCATTAGGGCAGGAAGTATGTGTGATTATGGATGTGTTTTCCTGTATTCCTTTCAGTGAAAAATTCTGCAGTTACCTAGGGTTTGGGGTTTTTTTTTTTGGCCACTGCCAGGATGTTTGTGCAGCAAAAATAATTCTGCAGATAAGTGAGGTTCTTTCTGAAATGTGTGAATTCAGCCTCCCAAGATCTTTATGGAATTTCTCTAATGATAATGCGAAGAGTGATGGACTCTGGAAGAACTGTCTACCTTGGAAGGTGGGGGTTTTTTATATATATATTTTTTAAACCTGAGCTTTAGGAAGAAACTTTGTGAAATATTTGTGAGCTTTTTTGAAGAGACTGATGTGTGTATGTTTGTGTCCATTTTGCATCATATTCAGTGTTTCCAAATGGGTATCAAATAAATTAAAATAAATCAATGGAAATGATCTGTGGAATGGCTTGTTGATTTATGCCAACACTCGCAGGCAAGCTGAATGTCCAAAAGCTGCCACCATCTCATGGCTATTCAGCTCTGAGCTGGACTTAGGAAACAGGCTAAGGAAAACTTGGAAAACAAATGTTCTTCCAGTTCTGCAAAAGTTGACCTTTGGATATGTTGGTACTGAGATGAAAGAGAGACCTGCTGGAAGTTCTCAGCATCCTAGAAGCAAGGGATATTCCCTCATGGTAGGAATTTGAATGGGGATCTTTCATCCTATGAGCAATGCATTATCAGTATCTGAGCAGGTTCCTGGCCTTTTTGTCCTGTGTCTTGCTTTCCCACTGACACCTGCCCACATAATACACCCAGAAACCCAAAAAGGAACAATCTTTTACTTGAAACACTTTTCTAAGCCATATTTGGAAATATTTTCCAAATATTGGAAAATGGATATTTTCCTTGTAGATAGTGGGTAGAGATGTAGCCTTTCATTCTGTTGGTATCTTGGGACAGCTGCTGAAGGGCAGGATGACTTTTAATGAGCAGAATCACCGGTGCCTTTGATTGTTCCAGAGCTCTGGTTTGATTTGCCTGGTGGTGCTTCTGTCTGCTGCTCATCTGTTTCTGTTTGAAGATAACTTTGCACTGCTGACATCAAGGACCTCCCACCAGGGTTTTAGTTGGATGAGACTGGTGTTTGCAGAAGGGTGTCAGACTTCAACACCCAAGCATGATCAGCTTTGTTAACTCCAGTGCTGTTGATGGGGACACAAGAAACTTCCATCTCTCCCCATTTTTTTTCTCCTGTTGTGGCTTGCTGTGTTGGCCCTGCAGAGAAAAGGGCTCTGTCTGAAATGGCAGCTCCTGTGCTGGGAAGGCCAAGGTGCACTGCTGGGGCAGGTGCCCATAATGGATAACAGGTCTGCAAAGATGTGGGCTGTGGACCACACTGCAATGGGCCATGGACCCCTCCCAGGCTAACTATTGTCCCTCCCTGCCTAGGGGAAGCAGAGGAAGTTGTTTAATATTTCAGGCACTGTTTCAGATCTAGTTTGTGCAGGGCCTGGGGGATTTTGAAGTGACTGGTATACAGATTTAAGGAGAAGAAGGTATTTCTGTGGTTAAGGTTTTTGGGAAACTTTGTAAGAACTCTGTAGGGCAGGTGTTGGCAGAGGATGGGAAATTTGCAATCACTTTAGGGTTCTGTATTTGCTGTTGTACTGCAGTAAAATCCTCCCCCCATCCATGTGCAGGAGAAGGAAAGCCTGGCTGTGCAGCCACCTCCCTCTCTTGCTGAGAAAAGCAAGGAGCTGAGAGGCAGGAGTGTGCCTGAGCTGTGAGAGTGTGGGCTGATGACCAGCATTAAGGCATTGACATCTGCATCTAACCAAGTGTTGGAGCAGGAGGAATGCTCTGGCACAGCTGAAGGCTGAAGCTGTTCCCTTGGTCTGACAAGCTCTCTCATATGTCACCCTCCTGTGGGAGCCTCAATTTGCAAAACACTAATGTGGTGCCAGGGGTGTTAGGGGTATCCTGTGCATCATCTGGCACAGCCTTGCTTCTGCTTAGGGAGGTATGAATTGTTTCAGCCAAGTGTGGATCAATAGGGAAGTCAAGGGGCTTCTCATCTCCCTTTTGATTTAGACCATGGTCAGTATGAATGTTCCTGATCCCTGAACATCTTCTCTATCCCTCAGCTGGATCCACTGAGGCTTCAGCTCCTTGCTTGTACTGGGACTAGGCAAGGGCTGTCACAGCACAGCTCCTGGATCTTTTGGCTTATTGCTGGAATTGTCCAACCAAAGAGCATCTTGTCAGGAGAATCCTTCAAAGTGACTAGGAATAGAGGGAAACCCTGGAAGGTGAGAGTATTGGAGGCAAAGGACAGTTTCCAAACTGTACTTCAAGTTCTTTGGAGGGAACTATGCTCCACATAAGCAGCATTATTTTCATGGATGGTGAGTGGGCACTGAGATGAGTGGGAGCTGTGGACTTTGAGGACAAAATTTGCATTGCTGGGGAAAGAATCTGCAGTCAACTGGATACGCCCCTGAGTAGCTAGTGGTTTGGAGCACCTTTCTGGCTGTGCAAGATGTAAATTCAATACTCAGCCTGTTACTAGGGTCAATTCCAGCCTGGATGTGGGCACATCCACTCTATTGCTCCGTCTCCTGTTCCTCCCCTTATGGCTGCAGCATGTCCTGCCTCTGGCTGGCTGGAATGCTGCCTTCTCTCCAAATGAGGCAGGATGTGTCCTTGCCTTTTGTCCTCTGGGTCACTATTGTCCTTATGCTGTGAATCCAGGTGGAGGGTGGGCCAGAGGCCTTCCTGGCTGTGTTCATTGTCAAGCCTCAGTAGGGAGGAAAATTCCAGCAGAAACATGGGAGCATAAGGGCTGCTTCAGAAGTTCCAGGAGCTTGTTGGGCACTACATGGCAGAGACTTCCAATGGAGAAGAATGTACTAAGAGCAAGTGGATTGCTGTTAGCAGCAGGTGTGGCTGCTGGCTGCACTTGGGGCACTACTTTGGGAGCTCAGCCCCAGCTCCACTCCTCTCTGCCTGTTGGGCACAGTCCTCTGCAAAAAATGCTCCCCTTCTGCAGTGCCCACTCTTCCCTGCAACACAAGTTATCCAGGCTCTCCCAGCTTGTGCTTCCTCTCACAATCTGCCTTCTAATGCAGCCAGATGGTCTGAGCTCGCCCACACTCCACGCAGGCACCTTCAGCTCCCGGCGCTCGGAGAACGTGCTCGTCTGACCTGCTGCTGGTCAGGTCTGCACCGCACCTTTGGGAGATGGGCAATGTTCAGGTGTTGCAGAGGATGGCTGTGGGAGGTACCTGGGAGTGACAGCTGTCTTCAGACCTGCACCAACAGCCTGCTTGACAGCCTGGCTTTGTGGACAGGATCTTTTTTCTGACCACACCCCTGTGTCCACATGAACAAATTCCCAAAGCTCTGGAGTGTGCTGCTGTGCTTGGGCACCCACCCTGTCCCGTGCCACTTTGTCTGCAGCACCTAGTGCTGCTCTAGGTCCCTGGCTCTGGCCTTCTGTCCAGTGCCATTCAGTTGGTTTGACACAATCTGCACCCACAGCTCAGTTGTATTTGTTTCAGATTTGGGTTTATTGGAAACTTTCAGTGCGTACAAGGGTTTTACAAATGATCTGTTGCAAGATAACAGTACAATTTTGTCTTCCTGGTATTACTCCAATACTTTCTGTACTGCCAAATGCTTTTGGAGAGCTTTGCCTATCTGGCTGTGAGAGGGAAGTGATTCCAGCTTCCTGCCTTATGTTGTTGCCAAGACATACTGTACCTGAACGGTATTATCCTGTCTGCATTATGCTGTAGGTTAAGGTTAAACAGTAGTATGAAACTTCCATTTTAATCATGTCAGCTTTAGCTTATGTAAAAGCTACAATTTGCCTTTTCCTTGGAGTTTTGTCTTTTTTCTTTGAAGTACTGGATCAAGTGAAACAGCCCAGACAGACTTGCACAATACACCCTGAAATATTAAACAGCTTGGGAAGTGTTTAAATGACAATTGAGGCTCATAAACTTGTGATCACTTTTGATATCAAAATCAGAGCACTGTGCTTGTGAACTGGCCAGTGCTGAAAATGAGGCAGTTCCTTGCAAGAGAACCCAGGTTTTAGATTGTCCATATGCAATGCTGTGATCTGGATCATTATTAGCAAATATGGTTTGCATAAATAGCTCTTCCCTCTCCTCCTCCCATCCCAACTTTCCTGGCACAGTTAGCTAGAAACTGTGCTCTGGGTGGCCAAGTTCACAGCAGTGATTAGGGGTCAGCTGACAGTCAGTCTGTCTGCCCTCTGGACAAGCTGTCACCCTACAGGGTACTGCCAACAAAAAAGCACTGGGTTACTGCTTAGGCAAAAAGAGGTGCAGTTCAGTTCTGTGCCTCCTTGGATGGAGGAGGATTCATGTCATTGCTGCAGCTCTGCATCTGGAAATGGCCTTGGCCTGAAACATACCTTGTGCTGAGTTTTGGTTATTTTGGGCTTCACAGCCACCAGTCAAGACACCCCTACAGAGGCTTGTGGGGTCCTCCTCAAGGAGGACCTTGAGGGGAGTAACTCCATGAAATACAATATGAAACTGTCAGATAAACTTCCATCTATGCTTCTTTTACAACAACAGTGACCACAGGGAGCTCCCTTTGGCTGTTAGACCCTCTGCACTTGGTCAGCCTTCCTTCTGGACTTGTTTCAGTCAGCAGGGATGTAGTACTGAACAGAATTGGTCATGTTGTCTCCTTCCCATCTCATCTGATTCTTCTGTCATGTTTGGAAGTTGGGGAGAATTTCAGCTACTCTCCTGCGTAGCTGGTTTCTTCTTTCTTCTCTCTCTCTTTCCTTTTTCATCAGTAATGGGTACTGCCTCCATGCCTTGAATGTGTTCAGTGTCAGTCTCCTTAAAGAAATTAAGGACACAAGGAACACAGTGACAGTGTGCAGATGTGTACATAACATAACAGGCAATCAAGAGAGAATTTCTATTTGGGGGGGGAATTCAAATCTTGAGGATTTGTCCTTTCTGCTGTTAGGGCTGTCACATGTTAAGCATCTACATGCAGACCATTTCATTGATATGTCAGTCATGCTGGGGAAAAATAACACATTGCCCTATTCTACTCCTCTCCACCAAGAATTTTGCTCTTCTCTCTGACAGGATTCATTACCTGGTGTTTGCTTAACACTCTAAAGATGAAAGAGATTTTCTGAAGAATTTTTGAAGGTTTTCAGGGCCTCTGAAAAAAGATTTTTAGGAAAAATGCAAGCTCATTTTGTTCAGACCAACCCCTTGGGAGTGCAGGCAGCTGGGTTGATTTTCTTACCTGATTTTAATCACCCCATCAAAGGTGCCTTGCCCTGGGTTCCCAAATGGGCAATAGGGAACCACAGTCCTGTCTAAAGAATAGTTTGTTATGGGAAGGTCTGAACTGCCTTTTGCAAGTGGGGAAAGAGATAATGAAGAATGACAGGTGAGTATGCTCCTAATAGGAGGTTGTATGTAGAATGAATCCAGTCTCTTCCTGGGTCTGACTTTGCTCTGGTTCCCCCAGTCTGCTGGCTTGTTAACGTTAAACTGTGCACTATTCAGACCTTACTGACACTGCAAGCTAGAACAGGTTTGTTCTACCACAGAAGAGGTGAATTTAATTTAATTCTTCCTCCAAGGTGTTGCAGATCCTGTTGGGGCTGTGCACAGGCACAGCCTATTCATGACTGCATGCAGCTACCATGCTTCTGTGATGAGGCAGGTGAACAGACTTCTGTTTACTGCTGAGTTTTGACAACAGTTTTTTCTTCCTGCTAGAATGCATTTTATGGGACAAGGAGTGGACTGGGTGTGTCCAGCTCCAGACATGATTAGTAGAACTGACTGCTCTAGTTTTTGCTGCCAAGTCAGGCTGATGATGGCATAAATGTAAAGACTCCTTAAGTAGGATTTCTAGTTGATCAACTTTGGATTTGTGAACTAAATCATCTGCTGTGGACAAAAAAGTACTATGTAATTCCTACACAATCATTTGGCTTGCTACAATTGTACTTAAAGATTTTCCTAAGGCAGCTTTTAGCAGAAGCTGCATGGCCAGATCTGCTAATCAGCTTAGAAAGTTTCAGCTACTTATCCTTACTTAGGCTTTCACTGTATTCTCTATTTTTTAGATTTAGAAGTCCTGTGAAGGGTGCCATTACACTTTCTTTGCCAGGCTGCATGGAACCTTAGGGTGAAGCTCTGCTGAGGCTGTCTGTGCATTTCACAGAAGCAAAACACCATCAGTATAGAGCCTGTTTCATGTGTTCCTGGGGAGCAGCTGACCTGTCAAAAGTAGTCCCTAAAATAATCTACAGGGTATATTAACTAAAGTAAAAAGAACTGCTAGTAAGGGAATACACTTACTTGTTCCTATGTTCAGTAGCAATCTTCAGCCTGTCCTTTAAGGCCCTCTTTTCCTCCATGATATGATCAAACCATGCCCAAAAGGACTTCCTCATGAGGCAGACTTCATAGAAGGCACTTGCTCTGTCCTCTTGAGCAGAGAGGTAATCCTTGTACTGGGGAGGAGGACAAAGAAACAGGTGAGAATGGCTTTTTTTCTTTCTTTTCTCTCCCAACCTCTGGCCCAATAAACAGATCAGTGCTGAGACTGTGGCAGTGAAGGGAAGTGGGCACAAGAGTGGAGGAAAATCAGCAGGGAGCAGGGTGAGAGAGTGGATGGTGGAGGAGCAGTGTGTAGGAGAAGATTCTGGAAGAGAGTTGTGGAAGAGCTGAGAGAAGGTCTCTGAAAAAGGGAATAATGTTGCTGGAATGGGGAGATAGCATAACTCTTCTAAGGTTGTGCTACAGGTGAGTGAATTGGCTCTGTGGTGAGGGGAAATTGTGACAGCAGCCAGCTCTCTTGGTATCATTTCTCCACTGTGGTGCAGGCCAACCTTTAGCCAGTTCCTGAAGCCCCATCTCAGTAAGACATGGGAATAGAAGTCCTCAGCCCGAGACATCTTCTCCCTGAGACTCTGCTGGGCATCCTGCAGCCAAGTCATCAGGCATTTCCTCTGCAGGGCCAAGCTGTGGTGCCTTTCTGCCACCTGAGTGAACACAGCAGAGACAGCAGCTGGTTACTTGAACTGGTGACTTCTCAAGTATAAAGCCACAGAAAACTGGGTGCACTAGAAAATCATCTCAGCTTTTTGGGGCTCCCCCAAATCCAGATTTCTGACAGCTGGAATAATTTATAGGATCCCACAAAGAGGGGTCAGGATAAGGAACAAGACCAGTCTCTCTACCAGGCCACTGCTGCATCACTTCTAGAGAACACCCTTTTGGATGAGATGCTCAGTTTAACAGACTGTGACTGGGACAGAGGCATGGCCTGTAACAGCTTAGTCCAAGCTTGTCCATAATGCTGACCAGCAGGGTGGACATATGGAACAGCTTGTATCCATCTACTTCTTCCCAGCTGGAGGACAGTGTGCATTTGGTGAAGTACTGTGAGTAGCTCCAGTTCCAGTGACTTAAATGGAAGCTTTCCAACTTAGCCCTGGGCTCTGGCTAGATCTTCAGGATACAGCTGAGTGTTATCAGTCTCCCCATGATAAGGGATGCTGACTCAGTCACGTGCAGAAGTGTTTCATCAGCAATACTCCTGCCTCGAGGCCTTGGGAGCTGCCACTTGCTGGTCTGCACTAAGGACAAGACCAGGATAGAATAGATTGTTGAATTATCACCTGTAGTGCCCTGCCACTAGCAGTAGCAAACTCTGTAGCAGTAGCAAAGTCCTGATGATAGGCTGGGGTTAACTCCTGCAGCTAAAGTTGCTTGGTGCTATCTCTGATAAGCTTTTGCTGTGAAGTAAGAGAACTGACAGGCACATGTCATATTACTTTTTTTTTTCTGTTTAATCCTGTTTAATCAGCTATAAATGAGGATGCCATCCCTGTGGGTTTTTAATAGCTTTTCATGATTATTGTCAGATGGGCTGATTTAAAGAACTAATATAGGGCAGGGTATGCAGGAAGAATTTTTGCTTTTTCCTTCTCTACCTGGCCTAAAAGCCTATTAAGGCTTCTGCTGAGTACTGCATCTACTCTTTTTCCCTTCTTCCTATGGCACCAGTCATTTCCTTTACCCTCAGCACTTACCACTAGGTTTTCCTTGGCTTGCTCCCTCAGCCTTTTCCATGGCACTATTCCCAGCTTTCTGAGAAGGACCTTCTCATAGTGATCTCTAGCCTTTTTCTGGAGCTGCTGCTCTTTCTCCAGCCTCCTCTGCTTCTCCAGTTCTTTCTGCAATACAAAAAGCAGTAGTTTTAACTCCCTCAGGATGAAGAAGATACTAAGCGATGACAACAGATTATCATGTTGGAGCTGAAGGTTTGGCCTGACAGGAAATAGGGATCTGCATCATCTTTAGCACTGCAGACCAGGCATGATCCCATATAGTAGAACCTGAGTCCTAAAGCAAACTGTCTTCTCCTGGGAGATGATGGTATTCCTGGACACTCCCTTGGGCTGTGTATCGGCACAGCAGTTTGGAGTTAGTGTAGCACATGTGTCACCTGTGGCTATCACAAGTGCTGCTGTGGCAGGAACCTTCTCTGATGTCCAAAAATGACTCTGAGTTTATGCATGGACCCTACCACTTAATCTAGCCTAAACAGTAGGGGAGGGGTGTGGGTATTTCATAACTCTGTAACACTACTTTTGACTGATACTCAGGGATGAAGGTCAAACATTCTAAAATACTCAATCCAAGTACAACAGTAGTTGCAGGTCGAATTCCTGTAGGATTTCAAATGCTCTATTGGGGTTATTAGGACAACTCATTTCCAAGTAACAATAATGAAGTACAGCTATTCCTAGGTTAGCTCCAAGGAGAGGATGCTTCTATTCTTCTGGTGGAAAGCTGCCCTTGATAAAACTGACAGGCTTGTTTACTTTTGAATTGTGTTTGTGACTGGCATCACTGTGCACATTGGAGGGGTGATGAGTGGAAGGAGTCTGAGAGTAGACTAAATGTGCTGCCACTGCAAGGGATTTATGTGGCTGTGTCTCAGCAGAGAATGTTCAGCAGCTGGGACCTCTAGTCCTGCTGAGGAGACAGACAGCATATGCTTCATAGCATGTTTAGGACACAGCCCTTCCCCTAATGCTGCCAGAAAGGGGGCAGGCTGTAAGTCTGTACTGTGGGTGCTGTGCTGTGCTGTGGAACTCTCCTCTACCAATGAAGACCTTCAGTTCCCATTACTCTGGCAGCTGACTGAGTACCAGTGGGTAATGGATCTGCTTCCCTATCTCTGCTAAAGGAGAAAGAACAGGTGAGGCATTTGTTCACCAGCTTCTGCTGCCTTCTCTCCTCTTGGCGTTTTTGCCGCTGTGTTTCCTTTTCCTCGGCTGCCTTCCTCTGTAATGCCTCCTCTTCAGCCTTCAGCTGGGCCTTGAAATGGAGAAAGGTGAAATTCAATTTGTTTCATGTGACCTTTTCCATGAACACAGATCTTTAAACTTTCCTAGTATTCCTCTAGTATTGACCAGCACCTGAAACTTCAGAAGAGAGCAGACTTTTTCACATATTAGACATGATCTGTGCTCAAGAATGAACTGTGGAAGGGACAGGGAGGAGGGACTGTCCTTTTTACTACCTATATACATATCTATATCTATCTGTTTTTCTGTGTATGTACATGTTTATCTTTTCTTGCTGTAAGTTACAGTATTTGTCCACTCTTCCCCTAAAAAAATGTAAATCATACACCAAGTTATTTATTGAGAACTTGGTTTCTAAAGTTCTGAATCCCTAGGCTCTGCTCTCAAGTTTCATTTCCACATGCAAAGCAGCATTACAGGTACCCAAACATTTCTTCCCTCAGACACTTTCTAATCCTAATGCAACCTAATGCAATATTTTCAGTACCTGTTTAATACCCTGACTTGAAGAAGGCTCCTCTGTTGGATGTGTGTCACAGAATTAGTGTATTAACTATACAAACATTGTCAGTATCTTCTCTCTTCAGTGGAGATTTGCTAGAAAGATGCAGATCTTTACTAGGCAAGACTGCATGTCCTCAAGCTGCATGTGACCAGAGAGGAAAGGCAGGGAGGGGAACCCCACCACTGTCAAGTCCCATCAAGAGGACCTCTGTGTGCACTTCCACCCTTACCATTCTCAGCAAAGACAACCTACAGTCACGGGGTAGGTGTGAAAAGAAAAAGTGTTGGGGGTGGTAAGGGAGGCTACTTCTAGAACTGCAACTTCAAGATGAAGTCTCTGCCTAAGATACAGCAGTGCTAGTGCTGCAAAAGCAGCAGTAAATACTTCCTTTGATGTGTGATGGACATTTGCTTTCTTACAAGTCATAGAACTCCTCCTTTGGAAAAAGAGCCTTTTCTTAGTCCCTGACTCTGGGCTTAAATCAGCATTTCTTGTAACTGGAATGATGTGAAAGACACTTTATTTCATTTACTGCTTCCCTTACCAATTTTTCCTCTGCTCTGCGTTGTTTGGCTTCTTCTATTTTCTTCTTCTGTTCTGCCCGCTGAATCGCTCTCTCCTCCATTCCTACAGAAACAAAGGACATGAGGCTCAGTGGCACTGAGCTACAGTGTAATGGCAGAAGTTTGGTGAACAAGGATGTGAACCCTGTGCCAGGCCCCCATGTGCTGGCAATGCCAGCCCAAAGGGCCTTGCTCCCTGCTGCCCCTTACAGCTGGCAGTGTCATGAACAAGGAACCTCTAAGCATTTGTGAGATGACTCGAGACCACAGCAGTTATGTTCTGTCCACCCTCCTTGACTGACAGCCACAAACATGAGGCTCAGTTATGACAGAAGCTGGGTTTGTCCCTGTCTTTCCTGATTGAGGGCTGAGGCTCAGGGCACATGATGTAGCAGCAACTGCTCTGAGGTCTCCAGTAAGCTCTAGCTGCTTATTTAAAAGCAATTTCATGACAGAGAGCATCACTGACACAGTGACATACAGGCACTTGGTCCCACTAGTAAGAAACTAGTGCTTAATGCTTCGTTTGGAAGATAAATTGCAATGCAGTGATCTTGCTGGCTATCAGCAAAGGTGTAACACACAGAACATGCAGAGCAGTTGGGAACCTGTGCTTGCTTTCTCTGCAGTTGCAAACAAAGCACAGGCTAGAGCAATCAATAACTGGGAGGCACTGAAGTGTTTTGAACACAGTACATTTCCTCAGATTCTTTTCTTCTCTCAGCTGTCCCAGGATTCTCTGCCAAGGGAAAACCATTCAGTGATAATTTTTTCACTGAATTTTTTTTGGATCTTTAAACACAAGCACTTGAATCCTCTGAAAAATATGCTTGCTGTCTCTAAGGTGTACAGAGTTCAGGCAAATCAGGGTGAATGATGGTTTGGACTAGGCAGCATTGGAGCTGAAGATAGGTAGTGAAAGTCAACTATTAATGCCCAATTATCATGGCCAAAAAGGTCTGGTGATCTTAAAACTATTGAAACATCACAATGATTATATTCCAGGCAATATATTTCATTATATTTCATGCAGACTGTCACTACCCTGCATTGATACAGAAGGACTCGACCTAGGGATGTAACAGAACCCTGATCCTAGTTTACTGATGAAAAGGCTACATTGTGTATATTTTGTGTTCCAGTGTGGCCAGAGAAGGGGAGATATCTTACAAAAGGTGAGGATCTGGAGTTACTTCCCCAGCCTGGCTACTGTTATCTCACAAAACCTTGGCTAGGCACTTAATTCCCTTTGAAATCTCAACACCTCTGTCAAAGTTGGATGAAAATGACGGGCCAGTTTAAGTGTTACTTGGGTGCATGAGAAGGTAATGAGACTGATGGCAAAAAACCTGCACAGCTTCTCTGAGTCTTATCACAGTAGAGACAACCCCAAGTGTTAGGACTAACTGCCACAACAGTGTACTAAGTGTGGACATGAGGGGTTTGCAGTGTCCCAGGTTTTAGAGATGCCTGATTTGGATCAGAAAACAGCTCACCCTCTCCTCTCACAGCACTCATCAGACCGGGAAAGAGAGCGCAGAATTTTACTTGCACAATATTATCAACTAACAAAGCTGAGACAAAGACAGACATTTCCAGATAAGCTGTTGAGAAAAGTGGTCTGGAATGGTCCTTGCTATCTAGAACAATACCTTTCAGTATGGGATGAGGTGAGGTCAGCCTGCTGGAGGGCTTCCTGCCTTGCACTGCTGCCCTGGTGTTTTCTGGCCCATGAGAATCAGGTGGACTATGAAAGAAAAGAGTAAGGAAATTCTTCAGTGAATGTGGTCAACCTACATCTCACATCTACCACCTCTGGTCTTGTAGTTTCTGTTCTCCATTGTACTGCATTATCCCTAGTACACCTTTCTTCTGCTTGAAATGGGACTGATGATGCATCCTTGCAAAGGAACTGAGTTCCAGGGCTGCTGCATGGTCTGAAATAAGGAGGATGATGCTCTCTTTTTTCATAACCAAACAGATTCCTGCTGCAACTATGGGTGACACTGGTGTTGCTGTTTCTAAGTGGATCCTGCATGGATCACCTGATGTTGAGCCAGTGCAGAAAAGGAGAAGGAGAGAGAACTGCAGCCAGTCTAATACTTCCTCTGAGGCTAAGTCACAGCTGAGAGGAACAGCAGATAGCACTAGCATGACTGAAATGTGCCTGGCAAATTCTGGCTCAACTTGAGTGGGAATGAGACATGATGACTAACTGACCCTGCTTTACTGAGGGCATATACCTCAAAGGGGTTGTATTCTTGCATCTGGATTGTTTTTCCTCCCTGGTTTGAGGAACAGAATTGTAAAATGTCTGGGTTACAGGTGTAGCTTGTGCTGCCTCTTCATCTCTGCTCAGCTTCTGATTTTCCTGCAGTTTAAGGATCAGCTCTTGCTGTTTCTGAAGCTGCTGCCTCTGCTCCTCAATCACACGTTGCTGGAAGGCGTGACGGTGCTCAAAACAGCTGCCATAAGCAGGAGATGTTTTTGGACCGAGTGCCTGAAACTGCTGGAGGACTGTGACTCTTTGATTCCTGTACATAGCCTGGTCCTGAGCACTCAGGGCTGCATGTTTTATGGTAATCTCCCAGGCAAGTTTGGGGTTTCTGCAGAAATGAGATGTGTGAACAACATCCCAACAAGACTGGTCTCTGGTCTCATCAGGCTCTTTCTGTATGAGGCAGGTTTCGGTTGGCTAGAGGAAAAACAAAAAGAAATGAGGAAAATTTGGCATTGATTAAAACCAAGCAGTCTTCTGCCCTTCCTGCATAGTGTTTTTTTAATGCAAATCTAGTGAGATGCCTGAGAAGTAGGGTAATCTCTGCTATGCAATCTCTATCCAGTCATGCCAGAGGGGCCTCATTATGCACAAAATGGAGGCTGTGGGAAAGAACTCTTAAGGAGCTGAGTGCCATTTCACCAGGAGGAAGAAATCCTGATCAGGCAAGTGCTTTTGTAGGAATACATCCTAACTATTTTGTCAGTGGGCACATCTTAGTACAGCTGATTTCTCAGGGATTAACACACTCCCTTTTGGACTAGGTTGTCCCTGCTCAGCGCTCAGACGGAAAATAAAATTAAAAACAGTTATTGAAGTGATCTACACAGCTGATCTACTGAACAGTCTTCTTTCAGATGGAAGAGAAGTCTACAAGGTGCTGCTTCCTCATGCCTCTTTTCCAGCATGTTTTCCATATAAACATTACCATGAAACAGGTGCAAAGTGGGAAATGAGGCTGCACCTTTCTGACACATGGTCATTCTCTGAAGAGGCATCAGCTATAAGGTCTGCCTTCTGATTCCTAGGTCAAACCCTAAATTCAGTCCTGTTCCTTCAGCACAAAAAAATATAAAAAGTATGGACCTACTAGGATAGTATAAGCACTGAAAGAAATCAACGTTTGCTTACATTTTGGCAAACAGAAAGCTTGACCTGTAATATATGTGTGTGAGCTCCAATACTGACATCAGGATACTGCTGTGGTACAGTCTTGCACACAGAGGGGAAGGTAGGGATCCAACCTGACAAATGACAATTTAAGGAAGCAACTTCTGATTCTCCTCTCTTACCTCCCTTTGATATGCATTATCCTGAAACAGCCAGTGACAACCTTTTTTTCCCCTCATACTTAAAAGCTGGAAAGCTTCACTGGCATGAAAAATACCTCTTGTCATGCAGTCAAGTTATTCTTTTTAAGTGTAAGCTGGCATCAAAGATGTAACTAATCTCTCAGTAAAAATGATCTGGGGGTGGGATGCTCACTATGACTCCGAGTACATGAAGGGTTGTTCTTTGGCAGCAGAGATTATTTTTAAAACTTATCCACCGTTCTTCACATTTGCCTCTGATTTTTAGATATCTCTCCCGAACAGCTGCCGGCAGGTATTGGGGGGGGTCACCCTGGGAAAGAAGCTTTCCTCTGGGACAATGTACTCTTTATTTCAAACTGCATAAAGTAAGCACTTTCTAGGAGCACTGCTCTGCCAACAGGCAGAACTACATGGGGAAGGATTTACCTTGTCTTGCTGTAAATCTTGATGATGGTTTACTTCTGCTGTCCCAGGCTTGTTACCCCCCAGTGGCCGCTCCCCACCTCTCCCCAGTGACACAGCCTCCAGCAGCTGTTCCATCTTTCTCTTTGTCTGCTCCCTCTTGATCTGCAGCTCTTGCTTTTCCGTCTCCGCTCGGCTCCAGCGCTGCCAGGCCAGAAAGCAGCAGCGCAGGAGGCGTCGCTGGTTGTGCTCCACAGCCAGTTGGGTTTTCCTGAATGAGAAAGCACTTGTGTTAAGGCAGGAGTGAGGCTTCTGCCCAGGCACAAAGCCACATTGTTTCCTGAGTCTTGTTGCTGCTTAACTTTGAAAGCCCTCTGAAGTTGTACAGAGCTCCTCCAAGGAGGAGTGGGAGGACAGAAAGGATGCCTGCTATTCTGAATTAAGTTCGCTGGTTCACACTTCACAATTTCCTGTGAAATCTCTGGGATGTGGGATAGTTGCAAAAGAGGTATCATGTTCCCTGGCCAGCTGCATACAGGGAAGTGACAGTGTCTCACCACTGCAGCCTGCCAGACACCTGCTAAGGGAAGCATTTTCTCTGGATGGTAGGGAATTCATCCAACAGCCTCCTTAATGAAAGGCACTGGCCAAAATGATCTCTGCTATACTTCTACTGAAACAGCACATATATTAATCAGGAATAAATTTGGCAACTCATATTCTCTGGAGTCCAGAGTGAGCCAGGGTGAGATTTCTAGGAAAGATACCTACAGAGACTGAGACACAGGCTTGTTGGGAAGTGCTAAAGCTCTTGTTTATATCTGTCCTCCTTTTCATCTGTGCCACAACACCTCTGGCAGACTGCAGGCAGTGTAGCAATCTTCTCAAAAAGCTGCTGCATCCCTCCTGCTGGATAACTGACAAACTCCTTTTACACTCCCTGATCGCTGCTCTGCTCAAATATGGCTGCAGTAGGAGGAATTCCACAGTAAAGCATCACTACCTGTTTTGATCTTGGAGATGAAATTCCAGTTGCTGTGTCTCCTGCTCTACTTTCTGGGCCCAAGTATAGTTTCTCCAAGCTCGCAGGGCCTTCAGTTGGCATCTCCAGTCAGCGAGGGCTCTGGCTTTTCCCATTTTAATTCTGCGCTCCACAATGACTTTCAGCCAAGCAGAGAAATGTTGTTGCAAGCACTGCATGTGAGAGTTTCAGAAAACCAGTAAGATACAGCCTGTCACACAAATACTAATCCTCTCTGCTCTTTGTCTATTCTGGCTTTCCTTCTTGAGATTCTTTTTAGAATCCTCATTTTCAAGAATTACCCTGAGGATAAAAAAAAATCCATATTGCAGAGCATGTGCAGGTCTTCTACAAAAGGCAGAAAGGGTCTAGAAAGAGACAATGTATCAGGGGCTCTATGCTTTGGAGTGAAATGCACTTAGTTCACCAAGTGTGCAGGAATGAAATGGGTGAGTAACAGAATTTCTAGGGACAAGGAAAATATTTTCAACTCTAGAAAATGTCTAAGATGCCACAAGTAACACATCTGTGAATAAGTGCTACTTTAAAAAAAAAAAATTGACTTAGACAAAAATCAAGACACTTCCTAGAGTGAATTTGTGACATGGCCTCAAGCTCATCCTTGTTCCAGCAGGAAGCCAAACCTTTCCCCTATTGTGTAATTAGACTCGCTGCCTTTGGGAGTAATTTACATTGTACAGAGCAGCCATTTGCTATCTAATCTACCCCATAATTCTAGCCCTGTCACTGCAGACACTGTTCATTTTGATCCTCCAAGTGGGTCAACTTACAGGACTCTGCTGTTCCCCTTTTGTCATAGGGCCTTGTGTTAATTGCATTCCTCTCTTGCTGAAATCTTCAAATGGAGACTTACAAAAAGTCAATGCATTAGCTGTTTCTTTCTACTTCAGGAAAGTAATCAAAATGTCACTATTGCTTAGCTCAGCCAAGCTGTGTCTTCTCACATTATGCCAGTCCTGACTTGTTCTGCAGTTTCATTCAGGCTTATCGTCACAGCTTAGACTGTGCTGGAGAGAGGCTGTGTACTGCCAAACAGCAGCCAAGCTCAAATCCAACAGATGGGCAGATGGATTGAGCTGTGAGGAGAATCACCACAAAAACTACAGGATTCTTCTGCTGAAAAACACTTAGATGTAGATATATGGACATCAACAATGGTGACTGCTCTATTAATTACAAACATTATGTCATGGATGGCATTCATACCTGCACTCAGGAAATTTATTCCCTTTGTCAGGACTGAATACATCTTTAACCCAGAGCTGACCATGGTACCAGAATAATGAAGGTAAAACAGAGAGGTTCCTACTAGGAATTATTAGAGTTTGTTTGCCTCAAAAGAGCTGTTCCAGTAACACAGGATATCCTACTGCACCCAGTGGAAGGGGATCCTCGAGGAACCTGTTACTGTGGATGTGCTGGTGTGCATCAACTCCCAGAGCCACAGCTCAAAATTCATCCCAGGCTGCAGCATTTCTCTTTCCTCTCCCTATTCCTGAACTAGAGTGTGCAAGGCAATCTTTAAAATGCCTTCCCATGCACACAATAAGGGTTTCTCAGGCCTTTCTTCTGCCACTTTCTCCTTTTATTTCCTTCCTTGGGGGAAAACAAATCTCACTCCACATCCTCCTCAAGATGTCTCTTTATTTCCTGATTGCAGAAGCCTTTAAGGTCATAAACCTTTAGAGCCATGTCTTTTCCACAATTCTAAGTGAAATGATTCAGTGAGTACACTTGAGGTACAGGCCCACTGGGGCTGGCACCTCAGGACTTCCTGCTCCTAATCTTACAAGACACTTTTTGCCCTGCTTTCCTACTTTTGTGGTATCAGGAGGTCTTGGAAAAAGTAAAAAATTCTGCATAACCAGGACTTTTTACTTCAGTCTTGCAAATGGTAGCCAAGGGCAGGTAGCTCAGTCTCAGACAAAGAAAGGTGATGCTCACTCTCTGCTTACTGGTGTGAATCCTGTGCAGCAACTCCTGAGTCTTTCTCTGTTTCTCCTCTTCTTGCTCTTCTCTCTTCAGGACCAAGGGTGATGACACAGTAACAGACACCTTCTCCATTGACAGTTTCTGAGTTTTTTCTTGTCTCGTCCACTCCCTGCAAAGTGAACAAACACACAGATCTAATATCATGATATACAATCTAATACCTTCTCTTTTTGGCCAGTTCTGAGGGAACCACCTCTATAGCTTAGAAAGTTTCTTGTAATTTTAACTCAGACTTCATGAAAACCACCTCTGTAACGGTTTGGGTTCCCAGAGATTAAACAGTCTGGTGTATGTCCTAAATATAGAATAGCAAATGACTTCAGTAAATATTTTATTAAAGCACTTGTATGAGAAGATGTAGGATCTCAGGGCTGCCTAAGTAAATAAATGGCATCCCTAAAAGTTATATCTCTATGACAATCCAAGCTCAGCAGAAGAAAAAAAATTATGTCTCTGCAGAATTCTCAGCCAAGAATGCTCTTTATTCTCTCATAGTAGGGAAAGTATTGCAAATGCTAGACTTTCTGTGTATTGTCTTCCATGTGGTATCAGGTGCCAACAAGGCTGGATGTAGCCACAGAGCTGATGGAGAGAAAGCACAGTGGTGCAAACACATTCCTACTCTGTGCTTCAGTGCACATACTGTAATGGCTGAGGGGAGGATAACACTATTCTTAGCCCTCCTTCCCACTCAGGAAAAACTCTGCTGATGGTAACAAAGAACTAGAAGTTTTGGGAGAGTTCAGAGACAATACTGGTTTGGGATCACCACTGCTCTGACATTCAACAAAAGGAGCTGATAAGTGGTTTTCCTGTCTCTCCACACCCCCAGGCCGCCCTTCTTACATTCTCCAAGCTTTTGCCACGGTGTGCTTCTTCTCAGCCATTTCCTTTCGCAGCTTCACCATCTCCCTCTGAATCTCCTCCTCCTCCTTCTTAGCCTGCAGGGCCTTCCTTCTATCCTCCTCCTGCGCTCGGAGCCTGGCCTCAAACAGAATTGCTTTCTTTAGGGACTCTTCTTGTCTCTGAAGCTCTAAAGCCTTCTGGTGCCTCATTTGGTTTTCTTTCACCTGGGAAGGAGAAAATTGGCAAAACCCAAAGCAAACATCAAAGGCTGAAGAATCTGAAGTTCACTGTACACTGCCAGGGTGGGTCACAATCCACCTTTCACATTAAGCAAGAAACCCTATCTGTAGCAGACACTGACTGGAGAGATTCTGTTCTTGACCAACAAAACACTGCATTAGAAAGAGTGAAATTAAATGGGAGCCAACTCAGAACTGACTGCTGTGGCAGCTCTCCCTATCAATCTTCAGAAAAAGGGGGAAAACCTGAACAGCTTTACTGAAAGCTGACTGTGCAAGCTACTGCTGAATGGCTAATGTGCACATGGAAATGCAGTAGAGTTTCAGCTGAACTCTGACAGAGTATCTCTGGCTTCCAAGTCAGAGATTATTGCAGGCTCTGAGAGAATACTGGGGAGGTATCACCGAGCATTTACTCTAATCCTATAATCCTCCATCTTATTCCTTTTAACTGAGCTGCCTTGCCTGCTCACCTGCTTGTGTCTGAGCTCCATGATTATTCGTGGATCTGCAAGTTGTTTTTTTTCCTTGATCTCTTCAAATCTAAGGTGTTTTGCTATCCCACAGTTCACAGCTTCACTCTGCAAAAGATGCTGAAGGTATTTCTGGACAGAGGAACTTTCCATTTCACATTCCAGATAACTGCACAAGTCTGAAATGAGAAATTCAGATTATCTCAGGCTAGTCTGAAAGGAATAAACCCTTCTGTCTCAGATCACAAAGCCTAATGTAATTAAAGGGATCACTTCCTCAGACTATGAATGCATTTCTGATGAACGTGGACACACTGACTGCATTCCCTTTATCCCCAGTCTTAATCAGTCTCCCATTGAACATGCTAGAGCAGTAACAATGTTTCATCCAGTTTTTAATGTCTTGCCACTGAGCATCTCAAATGGCTGTATAAACTTGACAGGCCTCAAAAATACCAGTTCACAAAAGAAAAAAAAATTCTCTTTTACAAAGGGAGACATTGAATGTTTATGAGGTGCATTTATGCAGCCCTACAGCCAGCTGCTGTAAGAGCTGGGGGACAAAAATCATCACATTTAATCTTGTTTCTACTGAGTCCACTGTCCTGGCCTCAAAACAACTGTTAGCCCTCAGTCTGACAAACCATAATGCCTGACCTCCTTCCCCAGCACATGCTCAGAGAGGAAACCAGGATCTGGCTTTGCAGTGCTCTCACCATCAAAGTGCTCATACTTCAGAGGGGCTGAAGAAGGCTTCTCCTGAAGGACACAGTCAACTTCCTCTTCTCCATCGCTCAGCTCCAGTTGCAGTTTGGACTTCATCCAGTTACTGAGCAGCTCCTGGGCTACCATGAAGAAAGAGACCTATGACTTCACTTGCTTAAAAAAATACATGGGTAAGTGTAAACTAGCAATAGTCTGGGATAGTTATATCACATGCTAGGAATGACTGAAAGCTGATCTGCAACAGAAAATGGATTAAAGCTAATAGTTCTGTTCTTATCTTCTTAATCTGTAGAAGAACAGGGAGGGTGGCAAATTTTGTCCCTGTCACATGTGTCACAAATTAATTCTTCTCACCTCATTTTTCCTACGATTCTGTGAGCATTTAGATCCTACATGATTATTTTACAGCATTTATCAAGGAGATGGAATTCACATGAGGTAATCCATAATTTAGATAGCTTTCATATGTTTTACCACTGCACTTGCAAACACTTAGATGGTTTCCACATGTGCAGCCAAGGCTGTCATATGCTAAATTCAGAAGAACCACTGTTTGGACAAACTTTTGCTTCACGTGTACAGGTTAACTCTTTGCAAGTACCACAGAAACAACTGGTGAGTCTAATTACAAATCTGTCAGGTGGCAAACTTCACCTGGTCCTCAGTGTTCAGACTGCAGCTACAGGAATGCACCCATGAGGAATATGTGGTACTCCTCAGGGAGAACAAGTGGGTATGAAGTCCTTCAACGGACTGTATGCATCTCCATTCTTCTGTGGAAAAATGACAAAATTCCTTTTTCAGAGCTCCTCAAAAGCAAGTTCAGCTCATGTGTCTGCTGCCTCAACAAACCAGGTGCCCTTGCTGCAGGGGTGGCCAAGCTGCTCCTGAAGCAGGACACAGGGCTGTAAACTGCAGGGCATCTGGAGCAGCCCCATGAGAAATGGAGCTATCCTTAGCCATCCACGTGGTGAGGATGGACAAAGAGCCAGGATCTCAGCAGCCACTCTAGTGGGAGTCTTTACACAGTGTAAGGCACACATGCAATGGACAGGAGCAAGCAGCTTCTCCAAATATCTACTCCTAACACAAAGTGAAGATGCTCCCTGGTATAGTTAAGGCAATAAAGCCTTTTTCAGTTTTTTTTAAATGGTGGTTTTTTTTTGAAGAAAACATAAATCTAATGTTTGTTGTCCTTCAAATCACTTTTACTTTTTTTCATCATCTCTCTGGCCAGATCAGGAACACAGAAATACATCTGATAAGGGAAAAAAGAGCAGAAAACAACTTGCCACTTAGGGAAGGGTTGCTTTTTTGACTGGGATTTGTGATCTTCTCATAACTAGAGTAAAAGTGTTCTGGCACTTCTCTTAAGGATACATTTCTTTGCAAAGTGGGATAAATGTAGTTTACTGCCATTAAGTATTGTAATCATGGATTCCAGGTAAAAGAATTTCAGTTGAGCTAAGAACAGTTCTGAGGGATTGGTAGCTATAAAAAGGAAAACCCTAGCAGAGAAGGGCAAATGAAAATAATAAAGAAACATGAGGGAAGCAAGCAACCTTCCAACCAAAGGAAAAGAAGGCTTTTCACCAAAGCCAAGACAGCTCCTTTGGAGCCAGGGGCTGTATAATGCATTCAGACAGTGCACTGTTAGCAGGTGGGTGTGTACCATGCTGTTAGTTGAACTCTTGATGATTACAAGTGAAAAAGCTGACTTCCTGGATCGAAGTGGATGCTCTTAAGACACATCATCATCTTGTTCTGTAATGCTGAGTTTTGATTCTTAAAAGAAAGGTTAACTCAGTTTTTAAAATCCTGCCTATCAGCTTTTTACACTGCACACATATTTCTAGCACTGATGGGTGAGAATTTCCCTCCTTCTGGTTTTCAAATCTACCACAGCTTTACTTTCAAACTTCAGCAAGCACTTTTGGCTTTTCAAAAGAAATATTTAGTTAGAAAATTAGTGAGGAAAATTTTGCATGGGAATCAAAACAAACCCACATAATTATTCATAGATGTGAAATTTGCACAGAGCAACTCCATTTCCACATCTAGTCCGCTATCAGAAATGTCAGGTAATTTCACCTGGTTTCCTATAGCCCATTAACTTGGTTTTGAACATACAGAGTGTCTTCAAGGGCAGTTCTTATCCTTGTCTTGACCTGGTATCTCCAGGAGACTGTTTATCCTTCTCTCAGGTATGCCATTTAAGATCTGCCTTAAACTCCAGTAATTGAGCCCTCTTATGCCTTTCTCCATAAGATGAAAGACATCTTACTGTAAACTGTTTCTTGTGAACTCAAGCTTTGCAAGAGCCTGCTCAGATGGGAACCACAAGGCTGGATCAAGAGCAGTTCATTTTAGGCAGCTTGTGGCAAGCAGAATTTTAGCTCACCTTCCTCAGAGGCCTCACGATGATCTTGCAGCTTTTCTGCAATTTCCAAACGTGTCACAAGGCCCCAAGGCCTCTGTGGATACCTTGACTTTTGAAGGGAAAAAGCTTCAGAGACAGCATACTCAGAGGCTTGGTCCACTCTCTTAAATTAAAGAAAGGAAAACATTTCAAAGGATACTCATTTTTATACTTCCAATATCCACATTTCTCCTCCAGAAAGCAAGACATCAGTGGGAATGTAAACAGCATGGTTGTTTTAAGGAATAGATTTCTTTTGAAATGCATTTCTATGACTGCTCGATTGCATAAACCGGACTTAGAAGTCGTTAATGGACAAACACTCATTTAACAATTAGTGCCAAACACTGAGACTGGAGAACAAGAGAGAATGGGAACACCCAGCCCCAGGGGGCTGGATGGAGACTTGCTGAGCTAGTGCACAGCAACCAGCAACTATGAAATTTGCTATCAGCTTTTTGGCATAGCCAGGCTGAGACTTCCTGTCCCGTGTTCACCTCCCTGAAATGTTAACAGTCCTGACGTGTCACTGTGTTCTCACAAGTAACCTGTGCCCCAGACAGTCTGTACCTCTGAACTCTGGCTGTGCTGCTGCCAGAGGCCCAGCATGCTGCCTGAGGAAGCAGATGCACTCTCCTACCTGCCACAAGGAGCAGGCTGAAGGTAGGAGCATGGAGTGAGCCCAAGGAAGCAAAACAAAGGGAACCTCACCCCAGAATTCACATTCCCTGATGTCAGGTGGTTGTAGGTGCAGGACATGCTGCTTTGGGGTAAATCTCTTGCATTACTTGCCAAAAAAAACCTGCAGCACTCAACAGCAAGTTTTGTGAGTTGAGTTTTATGCATGGAACAAGACACCTTACTCTTCATAGAGTAGTCTGGGCTGGAAGGGACCTTTACAGGTCACCTTGTCCAGCCCCCCCACCCTGAGCAGGGACATCTTTGATAACACCAAGGTGGATGGGAGTGTTGCTCTACCTGAGGACAGGAAGGCTCTGCAGAGGGGTCTGGACAGGCTGGATTGATGGGCTGAGGTCAGTTGTATGGGGTTCAATAAGCTGAAGTGCCAGGTCCTGCATTTGTATCACAACAACCCCAGGCAGCACTGGAGGCTGGGGGCAGAGTGGCTGGAAAGTGGCCCATTGGAAAAGGACCTGGGGGTTCTGGTTGACAGCAGCTGAACATGAGCAGGGTGTGCCCAGTGGCCATAAAGGCCAAAGGCATCCTGGCCTGGGTCAGCAGTAGTGTGGCCAGCAGGACCAGGGCAGGGATTGTCCCCTGTACTCGGCACTGCTGAGGCTGCCTTGAGTCCTGTGCCCAGTTCTGGGTCCCTAAATCCAGGAAAGACATTGAGGTATGTATCCAGAGAAGGGAAAAGCTGCTGAAGTGTCTAGAGGAACAGCTGAGGAAACTGGGATTCTTTAGTGTGGACATATGGAGGCTTAGGGGTGAACTTACCACTCTCTACAACCACCTGAAAGGAGGATGTAGCCCTGTGGGGGCTGGTCCCTCCTCCCAGGTAACAAGTGACAGGATAAGAGGGAATAGCTTCAAGTTTTGTCATGGGATATTTGGATCGGAATTAGGAAAAATCTCTTCGCTGAAAGCGAGACCAGGCTGCCAAGGGAAGGGGCAGAGTCGCCATCCCTGGAGCATTCAAACAACCTGTGGATGTGGCACTTGGGGACATGGTTTAGAGGTGAACGTGGTGGTGCTGGTTTAATGGTTGGAGTCCATGAACTTAGAGGTCTTTTCCAACNCAGGTCACCTTGTCCAGCCCCCCCACCCTGAGCAGGGACATCTTTGATAACACCAAGGTGGATGGGAGTGTTGCTCTACCTGAGGACAGGAAGGCTCTGCAGAGGGGTCTGGACAGGCTGGATTGATGGGCTGAGGTCAGTTGTATGGGGTTCAATAAGCTGAAGTGCCAGGTCCTGCATTTGTATCACAACAACCCCAGGCAGCACTGGAGGCTGGGGGCAGAGTGGCTGGAAAGTGGCCCATTGGAAAAGGACCTGGGGGTTCTGGTTGACAGCAGCTGAACATGAGCAGGGTGTGCCCAGTGGCCATAAAGGCCAAAGGCATCCTGGCCTGGGTCAGCAGTAGTGTGGCCAGCAGGACCAGGGCAGGGATTGTCCCCTGTACTCGGCACTGCTGAGGCTGCCTTGAGTCCTGTGCCCAGTTCTGGGTCCCTAAATCCAGGAAAGACATTGAGGTATGTATCCAGAGAAGGGAAAAGCTGCTGAAGTGTCTAGAGGAACAGCTGAGGAAACTGGGATTCTTTAGTGTGGACATATGGAGGCTTAGGGGTGAACTTACCACTCTCTACAACCACCTGAAAGGAGGATGTAGCCCTGTGGGGGCTGGTCCCTCCTCCCAGGTAACAAGTGACAGGATAAGAGGGAATAGCTTCAAGTTTTGTCATGGGATATTTGGATCGGAATTAGGAAAAATCTCTTCGCTGAAAGCGAGACCAGGCTGCCAAGGGAAGGGGCAGAGTCGCCATCCCTGGAGCATTCAAACAACCTGTGGATGTGGCACTTGGGGACATGGTTTAGAGGTGAACGTGGTGGTGCTGGTTTAATGGTTGGAGTCCATGAACTTAGAGGTCTTTTCCAACCTTAATGATTCTGTATTTTCAACTTCATGCTACTCAGAGCCCCGTCTAACCTGACCCTGAATGTCACTGCGCAAGTTATTCCACCAAGCTACCCGATCCAAACCTCGGCAGGGACTAAGAAATTCCACAGCGTTCCAACCTCCCGTGTCTCTTCCTGAACCCGAGTTTCACGCTGCCAACTTTGGCACCGTTCGCTCGAGCCCAGCGCGGAGTTCCCACCCGCCGGCAAACCGCACAGCCCCGGGAAATCTCATCGCTGATCCTGCTGAGCGCCCGCGCTCCCCGGGGAGCGGGATCCCAGGGACGCGTCCCGCTCCCGGCGTCCCCCCGAGCCGCTGCGGGCGAGCGGGCCGCGCTGCCCCCGCCGTGCCCCGTTACCTGCGGGAGGCNCTGCCCGGCTGCCTGCTGTACACGCGGGCCGGCGCGGCGCCGCACCTCACCCACGACACGCTGCGGGAGGTGCGCGGAGTGCCCGGCGTGGCGCACGTCGCCCTGCCCGCCCTGTGAGTACCGCGCCCGCCGGGACCCCCGCTTCCCCATCCGGGGGGGGCGCAGGGACGGGGTAGGAGAGGCGAGGGGAAGGCGGCTGGAGGGCTGCGTGACTCTCAGCGTGTTTAGGGCAAACCCATCGTGGTGACTTCGCAGTCGTCTTCGCGAGGGGTCAGCAGGGCGAGGGAGGCGATTCTGCAGCTCCGCTCTGTCCTGCGCTGCTGACACCCCACCGAGACTGCTGCATCCAGCTCTGGAGCCCCCACCGTAAGAAAGATGTGGGCCTCTTGGTCCTTTGGAGTGCCACAAAGATGCTCAGAGGGCTGGAGCATCTTTTCTGTAACAACAAGCAGAGAGATCTGGGGTATTTAACCGGGAAAAGAGAAGGCTCCAGGGAGACCTTTTACCAGCATTCCCATACCTAAAGGGGGATTATGAGAAAGATGGGGACAGATTTCTAACAGAGCCTGTTGTGATAGGATGAAAGGTAATGGGTTTAAACTGTAAGAGGGTATCTCTTGTAATGAGGGTGGTGAAACACGGGACCAGGTTGCCCAGAGAGGTACCCCATACCTGAAAACATTTCAGGTAAAATTGGTTTTGACAGCTTTTGTCAGAAGCTGTTCTGACAGCTGACTGGTCAAAACTAGTTAGGTAAGTGGCAACTGAAAGGAAAGGTTAACATGGTAAAGCTTGTGCAGTTGTTGAATGATGTGGACACAATAGTGAAGCTACCCAAACAGTCACAGTCTGGCTTTGTGCTCTCCATCAAGTTAGTGGTCGTTGGTCAATGCAGGTAAAAGCTTTACTTTTTTGCCACAGAATTATGAGTGGCCTGGGTTGTGATCTGTGATTCTTGAGCTCTGTGACTCTGGAATTTTATTCCATCTATCCCTGCTTTGCTGCCTGACAGCTGGATGGCAAATACCAGTTCAGTGTCAGACAATGCATAAGTATGGAAACAAAAGCCTTAGTTATGAAACCACTAATCTCTTTAGACAGTTATCTCCTTAGTTAATGTGTTTTTATATCTGGATTGCAGGGCAGAAATTCATGATGTCCTGGAAGAGTATAAAGAAGGAGCTGCAAAATTTATGGGTAAAGTACCAGTGTTTGCTTGCATATCTGAGAGATAACGCAGGTGGATCCCACTAGAGCATGTTCAGGCAGTACAGTAGGCAGAAAGATGTAGGCTTTTCACATTTAGGGATTTTCTCACTCAAAGTGGCACTAGGGAAGACTTGAAATAGAATGTTGTCGCTAGTGTGGCCAAAAATCCTTCAATCAGGCTACAAAGTGATGACGTGTCTATAATTTCTATAATTTGCAGACAGTTCTTTGCATATGGAATCTAGCACATTTTGCAAGAAAAAAAATGAGTTGCCAACGTTTGTTTTGTTTGTTTGGTTTTTTTTTAAAAGCACATAGAAGTTTGAGACATGCATTTCATATAAAAAAATTAGGGTTTGGCTTTCCAAAGGAAGTTTGCATCCAACTTTACCTGCTTTGGAGCAATTTACTTCTTCAAGAAAAATTGAAAAATGTCTTTGTCTGAAACTTCCTGGAGGCTTTACCAATTTCAGTGACTGTCTCTGAAGAGAAGGCTGTGTGTCACTGAGACATGCTGTCTAGCTTTCTGACATTTGAAACCTCCAGTGCAGCAGGGATGATAAATTTCTCATTTGTGTAGTTGATATGTTCTCTCACTCTCCTGGTCTTTTCTGTGAGGATGGTGAGGCATTCAAACAAGTTGCCCAAAGAAGTTGTGGGTGCCCCATCCCTGGAAATGTTCAGTACCAGGTTGGGTGGGGCCTTGAGCAGTGTGGAAGGTGTCCCTGCCCACGGGTTGTGATCTTTAAGGTCTGTTCCAACCCAAACCATCCTATGATTCTACTTTGTCTGTCCTTAGAAGTTCTAGATTTGATATTGTTGCTCAGTTTGGATTGTGTTAAGTGTCAGGTGTCTCCAGTGTATTAGTTATCAATTGAGTGGTCAGGTGAGTCAGCTGTTTGGTCTGGAAAATTTTAATAGGTGGAGTATTCATCAAGAAGTGACATAAATAAATCCCAAAGCAGCTCTGCAGGCTGCAGATCCAAAGGGTATTGTTTCATGGTTTGTCCTGCTGCTGCACTCTTCTCCAGGCAGTTAGTAAAACTGGGAAAGAAGCCTGCCTTCTTTGGTGCTGAGAGATAGATGAACAGTATTTTCTGTGTCAGAATGGATGTACTTGTGTGGGGGACAATACCCTGTTCCCTTTTGCAAATCTACAAGCCACATCTTTGTGTTAGCTTTGCTTTGGTTCATGAAACTCTCCTCTGGGTCTGTCTCTCTGTTTCCAGGTATGCCAGATGCTGTGCTCTACTGCTCCCTTCATGACCCAGTCACTCCCTGCCCCTCTGGCTACAACACTAACAAGGTACAGTAGCTGTGAAGACTTGAAAGGGTCCACCTAAAGTCCCCAAAAGAAATCTGCCAGTCCTCCCTTCACCTCCAGATGTGCTCAGACAGCCACAAGATTAGCAAAATAAATCTTTGCACAAAGAGGATTTTCATTTACATGGTCATACCTCCAGCTAAATGAAGCTGTACATGTTCTTACTTGGCAGCGTGTTCCCTGAACCATTCCTGAGCAGTTAAGTGGCAATTCAGGTAGAAAATTGAGCTCTGGCCTACCATGCTGTCGTGGTTAAAATGGCAGTAAAAGATAATACCTTGTTTTGGCATATTTGCTGTGCAAGCTTATGCTGATGCCACTGGTAAGCAGTAAATCTGAACCCCTGTGTGTGTATTTACAACCTGCTACAGGCCCACAAAGGGGAAGGGCTTCAGAATCTTTGCAGGAGGGTGGCTTAGCAATCCAGCAGTGCATAGTGTTGCAGACATTAGCCTGTTGCACCCCACAGGCACACACACATTGCCTGTGCAATCCATGCACTGCCTGCTGCCTGACACAGCTTTGTGCTGGAGCAGCCACTCCTGGCACCTGCTCAGATACAGTCAGTCCCAGGGCCTGTTTGGGTATGGCAAATTTGGTGGAAGGTCACTGAGTGACAGAGGATAACTCCTGCCATACAGCTGTCAGTGTACATTCCTTGCTGCTGAGATCCAGGCTGAGTCTCTGCAGGGAAGGAATTGCCAGAAGCTTGTCCCACCATTGTGCAGTTTTGAGGTGAGAGCAGCAATGTAAACCTGGAAGTTTGATTCAGACTTTCTTGGGTTTTTTTAAATAAGCTGGTGAAGATATTTGTCACCTTGTAAGGCCTGCAGCTGGATTTGTGCTGACGAATACTTATGAAAGCTTTTTGAAAGCAGTGGGACAGAAAACTCAGCCAGAAAGCCTAGCACTGGCTGGATTTAAATAATCACAGGGTAATGCTCAGCTCTCTAAGCTGCATGGCTATTTTATTTATTAAAGCAGCTTTTTTCCTCTCGAGAACAGAATGAAGGTAACTAGATGTGATTACACTCTGCCCTTTGGCTCGGACAGCTCTGACTTTCCTCTGCCTGCCATCACCAGCTGTTCCTTGAGGCTCTCACAATACAGAGGCAGCAGGTACTGTCTGAACAACATGCTGCTGCAGAACAACATACAGCTGCTGTGTTCCAGTTATTCTGCAGATACAAATTTTGGAACTCCTTCCTTTGGAGTTGCTCTTTTTGTTAGTTGGAAATTTGTATAAAATGTTAATACTTTGGAGACTTCTGTTTTTATTCACATTTGTTGGAATTGGTTAATAAGGCCAGAAGTAATCAGGATGGATGGATGGATGGATGGACAGATGGACAACAGGCAGTTGGTATACTTGTGCAATCCTTTTGGGGTCTGGTCTTTGTGAGGACCAGACCAAAAAAAAAATACTGTTCTGCTCATATTTTTTTTTGCATCAGCTGATGAAATTCAATTTGCAAATTAGTATGCATGAGAACTGCACTGCTTAATCTGTCTTTCTGGCATAGGAGAATGTATTTAAACCTTCAGGCCCCAAAAGGAGTCCATAAGACTCCAAGCTGTATGCTGCTTCTGATGGCTGAAAACCCTTCCTCATTTAATAAATCACAAACAGAATTGCAGATAAAAAGAGCTGACTTCCAAAGGGCTGGAGTCCTTTACTTAACCTACTTGAATACCCCTTTAAAGTTTTGGAGCAACAGAGTCACAAGCCTAACAAAAATACAACCAAAGCAATGGCCAAGCTGCACTCACAGGTTAATTACAGATTCTGCAAAATAGGCTGAAATGTGAACATTTTATGAATCTGAATGTTTAGGGAATTGAATGGTGACATCTGCTAGCCTGGAGATGTTCAGGTAAGATAACCTCTCTGTCCATGTGCTTTTGTCTTGCTTTAAATTCTTTTGAGGGTATCACAGAATAATGATGGAAGATGGGGTCCCATGTGTGCTGGCAGGATGGGAAGCATGTGAAGAGACAGGGAAGATTGTGTGTGAAATCCTAATGAGCACATACCATTTCTTATGTTGGCTTGGTTTGGGTATTTCAGTGCCTTCTAGAGTTGCTGGATTTGGGACCTAAAATAGCATGGGGTTCCAGGATTGAGAGCTTAACAAGCTTTTGTATTCTCCCCAGTCTGTGTGGTTTATATAAACACATATATTCATGTGTGTGGTATGAGTTAAATGCTCAGAAGAGGAAATAGTTTCTTGGGTTTGCATTTTGAAGAGAAAACTAGCGAGTTGTATTTGCCATTGCAGCCTTTGCTGCTTTTTGTAAGCTTTTGCTTACTTTTGTGACAACATAAGTTTGGTGGGAATTCAAGCCTTCTTTTTTTTCCCCAGTTCTGCCACTAATTTGTGTTCTGAGAGGCCAGCTGCTCTATCTCAGATTTTTAAATGTGGAGAACTCAGTGTTGAGTGGAATGGTCTCACCAAAAAGTATCTTAGAAATTCCAGTTCAATCATTTATCTCCTTTCACTCATTGTGCCAAGTGCAGCTGACTTACTGAGCCACACTCCTGGGTAACTTGCCTACATTCCAGTATCTGGTGTTTCACCAGACCAGTTCCTTCTCTCCTGTACCCCTAAGATCTGCTAACTGTGCAGCTGCTGTTCATCCCTGTTGTCTCTGTGCAGACAGTGTCCCTGTGGGGAAGCTCAGGGCGCATGGAGATGACGGCGTCCAAGTTCATGGACATCCAGCGAGCCATCCAGCCAGACTGGTTCCAGTGCATCTCTGATGGAGGAACCATTTCTGGGGAAGCTGGCAGAAAAAGAGCCAAGAAGTCTGTGGATAGGTCACTCTCCTTCCTGGATATATGCCTTCAGCTGCAAGAAAAGTCACCGGTGAGGTTCCCAAAATACTGAGGCAATAGCACTGCAACTGTTTCTTGGTCTGTGCTGCATGCTGGATCAGCCCTGGGATGTGATACAGTAGGAAATGGTGTCACAAGTGTGTATCAGAGAATGCCCAGCTTACAGTCCAGGGTGAGGTATAACCAGTAGCACAGTGAGTTTTCCTTCCTTGCTTTAGTAAAATTGTCTTCTGCACCAGGATCACCCCTCATCTCTACTAGTTGAAAAGAACTACTTTTAAGGATTTTTCTTTCTACTTTCGAGTTGTGGTGCATTTCTTTCTCTTACCTTATTATTAGATGCATGGGCAAAGTGGGATCATCTTATTTAGAGTGAGAAAACGCATCTTTTTGCTCTGAAGTCCCCTTGGTTCCAAGTGAGGAAGGATTTGATAGAATTAGTCAGTGCTATTCTTTATTTCTTCCAGCTTTGAACCTTCTCTCCCTTTTGGTGAGACTTTCTGAGTCTGCACTACAGGGGAAAACAGGTGACAGGAATTGATATTTGTGTATCCTGAAAGGGAATTCCTTGTGAGATCTGGTGTCTGACAGCCAGGATAAGGGCACCTGCTTCGTATTTTGCACTAACACATGTATTGCTGAGACCCCATCCATAAAAGCCATGTACAAAGATGGTGTGTGGTTATTGCCTTCTGTAAAGAGGTGGGAAGAGTCACATCAAAGTTCTCAGTGAGTGAGTGTCAAGGCAAGGAGCAGAATCTTGTCTCTACTAGTCCCATTTCGTGCACATGGGTTGTGTGGGGAATAGTCTTACATAAGATGAAACCCCCTGGTTCTGGCAAATTCCTGGGAATGTGGGGCTTAAGTAGCAGGCATCAGAAGTCTGGGCTGTGAGATGTCTTTTTCATGTCTTTGGCAAGCATGCTCTAACACCTGTAGCTTTCTTCTGGGACAGGAACTACAAGGAAGTGTAATGTTTGGGGCAATTGAAGGTGGAGATGTCTTGGAAGAGAGGCTCAGATCAGCTAGGGAGACTGCCAAGCGGCCTGTGGGTGGCTTCCTGCTAGATGGCTTCCAGGGAAGTGCCATGGCCAAGGAGACCAAGTTGAAACTGATAGCTTCTGTCACAGCAGAGCTGCCAGAGGATAAACCAAGGTAAGTTGTGTGGGCAACATCCCAAGAAATCCATCTGTCCTATTATGAGGAGCATCTATAGGCTGCTGTACAGTTTCTCTGTAACAAATAATCACTGTATTGCACAGCTTTGTGTGTGTGCTAGGCTGCATAAATTTTACCATTGTCAGGCTGCAGTCTTGTTTCAATTTTTAGCTGCAACTGGCACCAGGCTTTGCTCATGCTGTGGGTTTGTGTTCTCCACATTTGTCTCTTTACATTTGCAGGAAGAGTTACAGGTAGGATATGTTGGGGTTACTTATGTTTGGTCTTGGAGGCCATGGTTTACTTGAAGTTCAGCTCGAACAAGAACATTATTATCAAGATATTTTGCAGGGCCTTCTTGTCAGTGGAACTGTCATGTTTCCAGCTCCCTGGTGTGAACTGGAGGGGTGCTGGCAGAACCAACAGTGCTTGCTACATGATCTTGGTAGCCAGCTCTGTCCTGGTACCTGAGCCTGTGGGTGGTACAGCCTGGCCCAGAACAGAGGTATTCTCTTCTTGGAGAATGTGGGGCTTATTGCATATCTGAGTTGTTGGTTTTGCCCATCAGACCCATGCCAGGGACTGGACAGGAGTGGCAGCTTTCTTGATCCTTATAACTGACTAACAGTAGCTAAAGACTTCTTGAAAATGTGTGCTAATATTTGCTAGTGGTTCAGAAGTGTAGAGGTGTCTTACCTGGGTTGAGCTTGCTGGATTGCTCTTACCAGAGCAACTGCTACAGAAATAATATGGTGACTTTTTTCATCATTTCCTGAAGAGAATGACTGAGGCCCCATTGTGTTCCTGCTTCCCTCTGCTAGCAGAGCTTTGCTCTGACGTAATGGTGTTGAAAAGGAAATTAAATGCAAGAGCACTGTCTGGTGTTGCAGCTTGCTCTTGATCCGTGGTGCCTGGGGTTTGAATTTTCCTGACAATTTGAAGGCTTGCTGTGTTGTTGCTATCCTGTCTGGTTGAGCTGCTTTAAAGATCCCCTGGGAGCATTAGAGTCCAATCTGCTTAGCTAACCTCAGTGGCTAGCAGTGCATCTGCCTCATCTATCAAATAGTTTGCTTGTCTTGTTAAGACAAGTGTTTCTGACCTCCTGATAGGAAGAAGCTGGTTAGCCCCAGGGGTCTTGCAAGTACCTCAAGTGAATTTCAGGCAGTCCTTGCTCCTGAATCACCCTTGCCTTTCTGGCTGGAGAAGTTGTTTTTCAGCCCTGTTCTACCCCAACATGAAATTCTCTAGAAGACAAGCACTTTCTGTGCCTCACTCAAGAAGTGGCTGTTTTTTGTGTGATAGTAAAATGATCTTTTGAGTATACTCTTCATAAAGAGTCCTTTCATGTGCCTAAAGGGGCTGAAGTCTCCTGATAAAATTTGTTTTCCTTTCCAATAGCATAGGAACCCTTGCAAGAACAAATGTTTGTCCTTACCTGTGCAGAGATGAGTTTCAGCAAGGCTTTGATCATATATGCAGAGCTACTGTTTTGACTTTTGCATATCATTTTCTCCCTGTCATGGAAACCTAAAACATAAAACACTCGTGCTGTAAACTTCTCCTATCCTTATTCTGTGCTCATCAATTTAATTGGAGTACTTAGAAAAGTGACTAAAAATGGCACCTTGTGACTTCATTTATCAGCCCCTGTGTATTTTCCTAATTATCTGTTTAGCTCATTGCCCTACATTAACTTCTACTGCTTTCCCCCCAGCCCTGCACCTGCAGGAGAGCAGGCACTGCTCTACTCTCTCACACTTCACCCACCCCTCACTGAAGCTGCCAACTAAATTTGGCTGCCAGCAGGATCTCTATTGCCATTGATGGCAATCCAGCCAGGCTCTTCCTGGCTCTTAATGCCATGTCTCAGGAGATGTTACAGCCCACGGTTTTGGGTAAATCATTTGAACAGGTAGAGTGTAAAGAGAAGGGAAGACTAAAGCAAGGAAGTTTTCTCTTTTTAATGATGTTTTCCATTAGTGCATTCTCCCCCAGGCAGTTTTCCAAGTGCAATGTGATGTGTCTGTCACCTGAAGGACTTGTGTCTTTGACCAGCCATCTGCTGCTGTGTCTGTTGAGACTCTTTCTAGACTGTCTTCTAAACAGCTAACAAGCAGAAAGGGTCCATGTGTCTGGGAATTGGTAGTTCACTGGGGCACAAACATGATTAAGAAAAATATCTGTGCTATGGCACAGATGTTTTGAATCCAATTCTGTTTATATGTATGTGAAAGACATCACATATAAATCATTTCAAAAAGAATGGGGGTTTTCTGCAGTAAATGAGGGATTATTGCTGGCTTCCAAAGGGCAAATAATGAAAAACCTGTTAGGTACTGGATAGGTTGGGGATGGGGAAGTGGAAGCGCACGGAATTCTGAGTGATGACTGATAGCAGTTAACAGAGATAAGCTGCATGTGCTGCACCATGACCTGGAGGTTTTTTACTTCAGGTACCTCAGAATATTGTAGATTTATCTTCCTGTGTGTCTCCTACAGAATCATTCATGGTGTGGGCAAACCAGATGAGGTGCTCGAGTGCATTGAAAGGGGAGTGGACATTTTTGAGAGCTTCTTTCCCTTCCAAGTGACAGAGCGAGGCTGTGCCTTGGTTTTCAATTATGACTGCCATCCAGATCCTGAAGCAACAGGTAGGCTTCTTGATGGTTGGTATAGTTTTTACATTTTACAGTGTGGTAAGCATAATTCACACTTAGGAGGAATCTGTATTTGAAGCCTTGGTTCTTGAAATACTGTGCAGTGACCTCTGGGAAAAAATGGGATTCCACTACCAAGTGTTGCTTTTGAAGCTGGGGTAATTTGGTGTGAAATCTGTTGAGTAAAACTTGAGGCCTCTGAATGTCTCATTAGCCAAAATATGATGGTTAAATGTTTCTTAAACACCTCCTGAATAGTGGGGTTTTAGTTTGACACTATTGGCAAATTTTCTGTTCCCATTAGCAGTCAAGGCTGAACCTATTAAGCAATCTCTAGAATTAACTCAATATGTGTCTGTTGTAATAATATATTTTTGAAGTTCTTTTTCTAGCTGTCAGAAGTTTCTCATTTATTTGGGTAGTTTACCTCTTTGTCCTTGCATTCATAGATTTATATCAAAACCAAAATGCTCTGTTCATAACTCATTACACTGTGAGATGGGAACATGTATCACCCATTAAAGCATCTATCAAATGTGTTTCAAGCAGCTGTTTCGTTTTGGCCTATTAAATGTTTTTAACACAGAAACATTTTACATTTTTTCCTCTTGGGTAGAACCTGGTGGCTTATCATGCCTGGATAATTCAGAGCCAGCTGAATAGAACTGAACAACTTGTTTCTTTGTGCTTGCTGCTATTTTTTTTAACCCTTCTCTTTGTTTGTTGTTCTTTATCTTGTCTCACTTTATTCTTAAATTAATTATAAGGGTCTGGGTAATGGCAGTGATTTTGTCCTGTCTGTTTTAAATATGGTAGGCATGGATTATGCAAACAGTAACACTGGTATTTCCAGATTCATCTCCTCCTCAAAAATGCAAACCTACAAAATTATGGGCTGGGTCTTTATTTTTCAGATAGATGCTGAAAAGGCAGATGTGGAACCTACTTCTGAATTAGTGCTGCCAGCCTCTTTTGATTCCAGGGTTTTTTTATAAAAAACAGGAGGCATCTAAATCCCTGAGTGATCACAGCATGGAAAGTAGAATGATTGAGTGCAGATGAGTTGCCCGTCTATTCTAACAAAATCTCAATAAAATCCATTTGTTCAGGTGATTGCATTCTCTTCAGCATGCAGTTGAGACAAAATACTTTTGACTTTTTATAAAGAATTCAGCCCAGTAGAGCAGGAAAAAGTTACACTGTTGGTTCAGCTCTAACTTTTGATTAGTTTTAGTTGATTAGTTTCCACTTGTCTCTTGCTGTTTTAATCATCTAAAAGTGTATTTGTGTTAACTAACTTACGGCAATTAAAGTAAAATATCTGCTTTCTAGAAGAAGGAAGTGGGAACTTGTGGCAGGAATTTTCATTTGGCAAGACAGTAGCAGAAATATCTACCATAAGGTTTCTACCCTTGCTCTGCCCTTGCTCTCTGTTCTAAGGCTGTTGTCCTTTTAATTTAAGCAGTTTTAACACAAAATGGGACCCAGGACCTGGAGAAGAATGGTGCTCAAGAAGACCAGGAAGAAGTCTCCGAAGCTGACCCAGAAATGACACCATTTGAGATATCTCTGAAGGACAAAAAGTATGTGAATTTGTGAGGGGAGTACCTGCAGCTGTATCACTAAGTGAGATGCTTTTGTCCTCTGTATTTATTTGCAACCAGTCAGCAGCTGGATGAGAGACTTCATAAAACATGAAGCTGTTGAAGAGAGTATTCCTGGACATTGAGTGGAGAGTGGTGGACAAGCATTCTAACTCATTACCAGGCAACAGCCTATCTCTGAAAGCACTATCTTTTTCCTGACCTAGAGCCAGGGGTTTTCTGATCATTCATCCAACAAACATTCTGTGGTCATAATTACATCTCACCTGAAAGACCACAGGTTCACAAAGGTGGTCTGAGAATCACTTTGGTTTTCACATTTAGCTTGGGTCATCTTAAATACTAGATTTTATTGAAACTGTGGAGGCCCTCTAATCTCTAACTCAGTTTGGGCAGCTGCAGAACAGTTCTGCCATTTCTGGATACTTCACAGAAGCTTTGGCCACCGTTACCACTTGTCCTTCCTTCTCTTTGTTACAGGTATGTCCAGGCAGGCTCTCTGTGTGAAATGGTGCATCCAGTAGAGAGAACAGAGAATGCTGTTTTGTGAATAGTGGGATTTGTAAATCTATGGTTTTGATGGCTTTCTCCTTGATAAACTGTGTGATAGCTGTCTTGCACTGCAGCTTTTCTGACAGGGAAGGCACAGATAAAGCCACTCTCTGCTGTTAGTTTTGATGTACTCAGACTTACTCTGACTTAAATGTGCGGCCTTTTGGCTCTGAAGTGAGTTCTGGCATGAGGAGGCCAGGAGCTTTTAGCAGCCATGGTCTCACACCATGGCAGGGTGTGGGAGCTACATGATCTTTAAGATCCCTTCCAATCCAAACCATCTCTGATACTCGAAGTCCTTTGTGCCAGTGTCAGCAAATCTGTATTTAAGGACTTCAGGACTTCAAGGCTCAGGTCCCTGCCAAGGGCCAGGTGGTTACTGGGGTTCTCTTTATTGCTTGGATGGGTCTTGTCTCCTCTGATGTTACCCAACATTGCTTCTTCCTCAGATACCACGATGATTTTGGTCCTTTGCTGGAAGGGTGCACCTGTTACTGCTGTCAGAGGCACACTCGCGCCTACGTCCATCACCTCCTGGTGACCAACGAGCTGCTGGCCGGTGTCCTGCTCATGATGCACAACTTCCAGCACTACTTTGGTTTCTTCAGTGCCATTCGAGATGCCTTGAGGGACAGTCAGCTGGATCAGCTCAAGCAGCTTGTGTGCAGGCAGGCGCTGCAAGGCCCCGCCAGTGCGACGCTGAGCCACTGAGCTCGCAGAGGACGCGGCAGGTTGCAGGCTGCATCCTCATCGAGGGGCACTGCATCACCTGTCAGTAGCAAAATGGTTTTTTGCTTCCTGGGGGGACCTGAAGGACACATTTGAGGAAGATCTCACTTCCTGGTGGGGAAGGACAGTCTTGTTCAAATGTCTCCTTTGGTTAATTGGTGTGCTGCATTCTTGGTGGATGGAAGAGTCTGGACAGTTCACCAGAAAGACCAGAATGGATGGCTTTGCTTTCAGATCCTCACTGTTGGTTTCCCATGTGCAAGGACAGAGTAATTGAACTTGTGATTGAGAATAAAGCAGGGCATATACTTAAAATTAATCCAGCTGCCTGGAGACTCAGCAGCTGCTTGGGACTCTTGTTCCATACCCAAAAGTAATTATTTTTCTAGAAAAATCTAGTGGTGTCCTAGTCTCTCATCATGTATCTCCTTGGTGAGAAATCCCACCTCAGTCTAACATGCTTGTGCCATTGCCAGCATCCATGTCCTTGGAAAGAACTGACTGGAAGTGCTGCTGTGTCCAATGGCACAGGGGACTAAGTGTGTACTCCTCTCTCAGGCCACCTGCAGTGCAGGATGTTCTCTGGGCCTGGAAGAAGCCCTCTATCTTGGCCTGGCCTTGAACACCCCTGCCTCAGGCGTCCCATGCAGTGACATTAGAGCCAGAGAGAAAAGAAAGTGTTTAATCCATGTCCTGCTGTAGAGGGTTTTTTAACTCTGTGCACTTTTTCTGGATTTGACTCCCACGTTAGCATGTGGATGACAATGTCTGTACAATAGTTTCCAGCTACCCTAGCAGTGGTCACAGAACAGGCTACACAGATGTCACTGTGAGATGGAGCTGTGGAAGGGATGTGTCATAGGAAAGGGCTTTTAGAATACATTCTTGTGGCTCCTTGTTTTAAAATATGACTTAGTTATGTCACATTCCTGTTACTCAGTTGGGTTTTTTTACTGTCCCTTACTGTGGAATCATGGATTTAATCATTTTATATTACAAAGCAACAATAAAAGAGATTTATTATTTGTTACCCAGGCTTCTCAGTGTGTGACAGAGGTGGTGTATGGAGAGTTTGAACTCAAGATGTCTCCTGAAGACTTGACCTAGCAGCCTGATGGAGGACATTGTCTAGGAGTAGGATCCTATCATGGAGCAGGGTTCCAAATAATTTGCTTCAAAAGAATGTCATAATAGACTTGAAAGTGTTGAAGACAGCTGTCTGTCCCTCTCCCTGTAAAAACTCTATTACCTTAATTAAGCTTGAAAAAATACTACACTTAATGGCCTTAAAGCCATTAAGGATTAATCTGTAGTTTGCTCTTCACAATTTCTGCAATGCTTTAAGATACCACTTATCTCCCATCAGAATGACTTTACCACAGAGCAAAGGGGTTTGTAGTTTCACTCTCTCTTTGGGCAGCTACACAAGGTTGTCATGTCCTTTCTACCATTCCAGCCTTATTCACTGTGCTGCACTAACTACACTTCTGTTCCACAGGATTCTAAAGAAATGGTGCAAATACTGCTCTGCTGTTGTCTTCAGACAGATTACAGAGAATGATTCAGCCACAGAAACAATATAAAATACAGGATTGTCATCCTCACTCCAAGTAGTATTTTGCAGTTGTTAAAATTGATGCAGCACTGGGAAACTTGGAGATGATGTCCTGGGTATACAGCGTGAGGTAGAAGGTCTGCCTGACTTAAAGGGCAGGGAATTCTAATGAAACAAGAAAGGTTTATGCTTCTTTCCCGAGGAATGCAGTGGCAGTGCCTGGCACCTGGCAATGCTTGTTTCTGTAGTGCCTGTTTCTGCAATCTTGCAAGTGCCTTTGCAGCATCTTTTGGGAGGGGACAGGTTTTGAAACTTCTCATTCACTGACACTGTATCCACACACTCAATCACTGAAGTGCCTGAGTCAGCCCAGCACTCTGGCACCACGATGCTTGTGTCCAGCTGCCCAGTCAGGGATGCTCTGTGATGACACAGAGGATAAGAGGTGCTGGTGGTTGTGTCCTCCTCGTTTTCCTGCATGCTTCTTAGGTTGGTAACCTTACTGCTAGTCTTGGGAGTGCTGTTTTATACCTTTTGGGAGTTACTAGTGATCAGTCAGTCTCCCCATCCTGTCCCACCTCTGTGAATCATTAGGATTTATTAATTTTGCTTTATCTCCCAGCCTGGATGTCCTGAAGAGATAAACACAGCTGTACTGGCATCTTAGTGGCCTGCTAAGCTAAGTGCCAATAACATGCTATTCTCAATAACCCTTCTCTTCTGGCTTTGCAGTCCTTCCATGCTGCTGTGTTATGTTTTCTCCCAGTCACACCCATTGGGCTTTCCTGCTACAGTTGTCTGCTTAGCTTTTATGTGTGTACCACAGCTGCACAAAGTAAACCTTTTTCTACTGGGCAGAATTTGACTAGCTACACCATTCAGTACCTAACAAACACAGTTACAAACATCACTAACCCTGAAACCATCTTAATGTGTTGTATTCATACAACTTCTCAACATGTCAGTCCTCTTAGTTCACAGTGTAAAAAATCAGCAGCATTTCTCATGCTTGCTTAGAAAGTTTCCTCTTTATTTCCAGGCAGAGATCTCATTTCTTTCAAAAACAGAGTTCTTGCCCTAATATGGAGATGAAAACTGCATGAAGAAAGCTAAACTTTCCATGGAGAAGTGAATACTGAAATTAATAAGGAGTGGAAAAATGTCTGTGCTAAATTAACTTCACTAAGCACAGAAGACTGCAAAAACATCCTTGACTGCCATCCATCCCCAAAGGGCAGAATATAAAAGAGCAGAGCAGAATACAAAAGACATGGTGTGTTACAAAAACATTAGACCCTTGAATATCTTTTCCTTGGCAACTTTTAGTGTAATCTTCCCCTTAATAAAGAAAAACCTTTCATGCTGATGAGAATTAACTGGCAGGGCCTCACGTTAAGTCCTGTGCCTTTCTGACCACTTCATCAGTATTCTGCTCAGTAACTTCCTCCTTCCAGAGCTATTTTAATGTTGCAGACTCAAAGGTATGCTTTAAAATGTATTAAGGAAAAAAATCAAATTGCTTTATCACAACTTTCCTTCAGGTTTGTAATTTCCCACCTCCCTCCTGCCATTTATCCACCCCTATCCTGTAAATCACCAGGTCACAGTGTAACCAGCCTTGTCTGACAGTTTCTAGGTCTGCTCCTCTGTGGCTCTGCAGGATCACAGGAGCTGCCCAAGACTGGAAGTGTTCCAGCAGGCTGTTCAATTTATTTCTACATCTCTAAGGTCCAGAGGGTTTTCAGATCGTGGGATTTTTATTCATAGAAAAATCAGGTGTCTTTCAGAGGTCCTTTTAAGCATTGAGTAGCTTTATTTTTTTTTTAATCCCAAACCCTGTTGATTTTTGATTCCTAACCTGAGTTGGGAGACAAAGGGCTCCAATAAAATGTTTAAGCCTTTCTCTCAGTAATTTCAGAGCTGTTTCCTCTGTGATATGAAAGACATGCATGAAATAGATGATGGTGCAGGCCAGTTTAATGGTTTTATTGGTAATACTCCAGAGAGATCTACATAATTTGCTAGGGACCTCATCTTTTTTCTGGTAATGCAGCACACCTTCAGATTATTAAAGATGTTCAAGCACATGTTACCATCCTTTCTTATGCACATTCTATAGGCATGCCAGGACTTTTTTCAAACAAAAAGAGAATGAATTTAAATCCCTTTGGGAAGTTGCGTTTAGGCTGGCAAAGTTGGTGCTGGCACAAAAATGATGCAGCAAAATGTTCTTCCTTCCCTGCTGATGTTGCCAACATGAACAGTGTCTGTCAGAGTACACAGCCTCCTCCCTGGGAACATACTGACTTGGAAAAGCAACACATTTCCTGCCTCACAATGAGGTGATGATGAAGTGCCTGTTAAGTCTACATCTGTATGATTTCATTATATTGGTCAGGAGAAGGTGCAACACAGTGGGATGCTCTGTCATGCTGCTGACACAGTTCCTCCAGCTCCTGGCCTTCTTACTCCCTATCATTACAAAATCTTTGGAGAAAGCCTGCTCTGTTCACAGCTACTCGTGTGTGTGAACATCTTGCAGAGCTCTTTGGGAAGCAATTTTGGATGAGAAGGAATTATGTGGTTAACTAGGATTATTTCAAACTTCTGAAGCCTGAAAATTAGGAATCTGTTTAGTGAGGACCAAAGGTAAAGGAATTATAAGTAAAGGCATTTGGATCTGCCAGACATTTTAGGATTAACCAGTTTTCTGTCTTCCCTCTCCTTCTGCTACTGTGTAAAGCATTTCCTGGCCCAAGAGAGTGGCCAATGCACTGGAAAAGGCAATGACAGTGGTTCATGCCAGAGGCTCTGCAGGACAAGGTGTATCTTACCTTGTGTCCTGTACCTGCAGAGTCGATTGGTTTGCAGCTTGCTGAGGGAGAAAAGATTGAAAAACTACAGCTCTTATATATAATTGTCCAGCAGAGACTTTCACAAAGAAAGGAGTGGTTTCAAGGTCCTTGGCCAGAGTTCCTGGACCCATTCCTGTGCCCTGTGTGGGATACCTTGTGCTCTTGAGCTGGCTGCCTTTCTGAGCTGCTGGGTGTGTTCAACACATGACAGGAAGGTGGCTTTGTAGCAATGCTTTGTGCTCACTGCTCCCTCCTTCCACAGGAGAACATCTGGTTTGCCTTTTGGTGAGGTATTCAGGGGAGGTATTGATGCAGCCAGCATCTTACAGGAGTCTGCAGAGTCTACAAATCTTCCTTGAGCTTTTTTATACTGCCCTTCCTGGACCAGATTGGAACCATCTACAAAGTAATGTCAACCTCAATGGTACTATGTGCTGAAAAAACAGCTGAAGAAACCAGCCCTTAGGAAAGCCAGATGTGTTCCTCAGACAAAGCTGAGAGAACTGGGATGAGAGAGAACAGACTGGCAGGCAGCTGAAGCCTTTAAAGAGATGCAGCCTCTTCAAGAAAGGGAACAGAAGATGGAGCATCTGGGAGGAAGGAACATAGGCAAACAGGATGATAAGGATTTGGCAAGGCCAGCAAAAAAAAAAAGGAGTGGGAGCTGTGCAGTATGTCCATGGGGAGCACTGCCAACACCAAGTTGCAGAAGCCACTGGCACGTGCCTTTTCCCACCCCTTGTTTTGCACACTTCTCGAGGAGGAAGAAGCTCTCTGTTGTGGTTCAGGCAATTCAGCAATGGCTGCACAAAGGCAAAAGGCCACAGAATAATGCTGGTGGCCTTCAGACCTGAGGCTGAGGGGGTACTTAGTGCTGGACTCAACCCTGGTATTGGCTCTCCTGCTGCCCACAGCCAGTGCCATCATAAATATTCAAGGGAGTCCCTTGACCTGACCCCCACAGAGAGACAGAAGTGCTGCTGCCTCTCAGCTGAGGCACAGCGAGGTGAGCAGTCCACCTGCACTGCAGCCCTTCTGCCATGAAATAGGATGGCAGAAAGAAATGTGATTCACTTGGTATTTGTGCTTCTGTCTGGTGAAAAGGGGTCTTTATTTGGGCTGTTCAATTTGCCATGCTCACAGCTGTGTGGTAAAACTTATTAAAACTGACAAGAGTTCCCAGGGCAGCAAACCAGAAAGGTCTTCCCCACATCACCAAAGATACAACAGCCCAATGCTTGTCTCACTGAGATGCTTAAATCATTACACTGAAATAATTTTAAATTATGTTTGTTTTCTTCTTTGGCCCTAGGGGTTTTCTTTGCCTCACATTTCCAGAGGCATTCAGGGATGAGACCTGTGTCTGGCAGGAAGAGATTCACTTCCAGAATCATGAAGGATGCTCAGGAGAATTCCTGATCTGGACCTAGGAGAAAGTGTATCCCTGTTGTAGAAAGGTGTGGTTGCCATCAGAGCTGGTGGGCTCCTGATCTGACACTTGAGACAATAAGGAACCAAGGACAGGTGGCATAAATGTTACCAGGAAAGCATAACAAGAAAGGTCACTGGTGTGTCTTAACAGTGACTATTTGGAGAGTAACTCTTTGGAGAGTAACAGAACATAACTGGATCAGTGGCTTTAGAGGCAATATTGGTCTGGGATACATCATCTGCATCCTGTTCAATGCCATTCAGCAAGAGGTACATAGCAGCTGATGCTGACTTTGAAGAAGTACAGTTTTGAATCCCTCACACCTTGAAATTCCTTGCCTTGTGAGCCTTCCTTTGCTCCTAAGGCAGCAGATCAGGTGGTAAAATACTGCCAGGAGATAACATTGTTATGTTAATTTTAATTCATTATTACCATTAGATAAGGAAAACCTCACTTTGATGGCTCATTCAAAGGCTCATGCAGGTTTGGGATACTTGCATTGGTCAGAGAAAGAACTGATGAGCTGATTGTTTTTGGGAGATGAGACATCTCAGAGCGAGGTGTGTTTGCAGGCAGAAGGCTGCCAATCTGTCACTTTGTCACCAAACCATCACACACTTAGCTGAAACTAATCAGATTGCTACCGGTGTCCTCTGGGTTGTCTGCAATTCCTGTGCAGTTTTCTGAGTGTCACCATATCAGTAGCCTGCAGGCTGTTGATCCTGCCTTGAAATGCTGGCATTGATTAGACATTCTTCAGGAAACATCACATCAGGAGCAGCAATAGGCTACAGCCAAGCTCTGTCTTCCAGAAGAGCTGAGCAGGCTGTGCCAGCCCCAGCTGGGAACAGAGAACCCACTCCCCCTCAGAGAGGCAGACTCCAGGTGTACTCCCTCCTCTTCCCAAGGGGGAAGCTCCCCGTGCTTGGACCCCACAGCGAGGTCCAGCTGAGCTCAGCTGAGTATCTGGCCAGGCCAGCCCATCCCCTAATGGGCCTGAGGAGGGTTACCTGGGGAAGTGAGATTTTTTCTGCAAGGCTTTGCTTTGTAGTGTGGCAAATGTGGATTTTAGTATCTGGCTGCAGCTGGGATTGTTAAAGCAACATGTCCAACAGCTGCTGCAATGTACCTGGAGAATATTCACTGAGCAGTGTCACCTGCAGAGCATTGGGCTGTGCTGGCAGGTGAAACCCAACTCCTTAATTTCCTTGCCTTGCCAGGAGTCAGCTTTTTTCTCATGGAAGATTGTTTTATCCTCTGCCCCATGGACCTTTGTGCTCTTCTGCTTAAAGATTCCTGCATGATCTGGTGCCTGTTGTACCTCTTGCTGCCTCTGAAAAGGTTTCTTCTCTGTTTATATTTTACAATGTAAAACTCAATGTAAGAGCTTTTGGTTTTAACTCTGGATGGCTTCAGTTTGTACCATTTAGGATTTTAGTAACTTGGGTAACTTGTGTTTTTCCTCCTACACCTCCTACACCTGAAGTTTAACACATGCAACATGTGGTACACCTGCCACAGATGGGGAGCCCTAGGTACATGTGGAACAGCAAACTGTGGGATATGTGGGCTCAGTGGCTCATTCCTCTGGGTTCCTGCAGCTGAGCCAGAGCCTATGACTCTGGGAGCTGGGAGATGGTGGATGCAGGGGATAAATGGTGTTTTTCAGTCCATTTCTCAGGCGTGCTGTAAATGTGTCTAGACAGGCAGTACTTGGATGGCTGCCTTGTACCTTGGAGGGGGGGGCTGATCTTCCCAGTGCATCTTGCCAGCTCTCCTTCATCTCCAAAGGGTCTTAACTCTCCTCAGCTACAGTGGAGCTGCTTCCTGGCTGCTCTCTCCACTGGCTCGTTTACAAATGTGTTCCAGCACAGGGGACCTGAGCTATCCCTCTCCAGCTGCCTGGTGGGGCAGGCTGGAGGTGAGCACAGGCTGCAGAGCCCTGTGCTGTACCTGCACATCCGCCCAGCCCTGCTGCCAGAGCAGCCTGATGTCTCTGAGCTCCCTTCTCCTCTCTGCAGGAGAGGAGCTTTCTGCATTATCCAAAGGCTCTTCTAATGTGAGTATCAGCATGTAAATGAATCCCCACAGAATGCCAAGCACAGCTCACCTCTCCTCTCCCAGCCAGTTGTGCAGTCAGGGAAACCAAAACAGCAATGAGGAAAATGTAGAGAATTAAGGTTAGTAGGAGACACTGAGTGGTTGAAAAAGGAGAATACTGATTACCCTGCTGTAAATAATGAGTGGGAGTGTGTCTTGAGAGGGCCCTCAGCAGTCTCTCAGGCTTGCTGGAAGGGGCATCAACTGCTTGCACCTTTGATTGTTTCTGTTCCTTGGTGTTTTTTGTGGGGTCACCTATGTCCATATTGACATAGCAAAACGGCATGGTGCTCAAGCAGCACTTGAGGGAGGGAGAGACAGAGATTCTGAGATTGTTTTTGGTTTGGAGTTGAGCTTTTGTAATTGTGGGGGGGGTTTGTTTTTTTTTTTTTTTTTTTTTGATCCACATCAAGTTATAGTTCAAGGGGTTGCTGTCAGTTCTGTGATCTGATAATTCAAATCTTAGTAAAGAAAAGACCATATGTTTAGATATAAAATTTTCCCTGTCTTCTGCCATACCTATTGTTCTGACCTCTATTCTAAATCATCTTGGAATCACTCCTTGAAGAACCAGTTCAAATTCAAGTAAGATCAAACTGACCCCTGAGAGATGCTGAGCCAGGTCTTGAAATGGACCTAACCATCCTTTAAAAGATCTTTCTTTTCATTTCCTCCTTTCTGATAACTGTTATATAAAGCAACTGGACTGGTGATCGCTGTTATGAAGCATCTTAATGAGAATTCCTTGAGTGGCAATCTGCCCACAGGTTGGTTCACTTGATTCCTACCTCCACCATGCTGTGTGCTGAGTGCCTCCCATGCTATCCAGTATCTTTGAGCAGATGGGGTAACACCACTGCATGTCTGCCTGGCATAGCTGGGAAACTAATTGACCATATTTTCAGAATTCATCTGCTGGAGTGCTTACAGCAGTCTTTGATCTCTTTCCCAGTTGCAAGGAAAATGCAAGTAATAGTAGAGATTTCTTGTGGCTGTCCAGGTGGACGATAGTTTTTTACAGGGAAAGTGTTAAAAGGGCTACAGGTGACAAAAGGCTTATGGAAGGGGGTACATTCACCACAAAGGTACCAAACCTTCCAATTACACTTGTGTTTTATTGGGTTAAGGCAGTTACAATGCAGTATGGAGGGCACCTGCCCAGGCAAATGACACACGCTCTCCACAAGATCCTTCTCCCAAAACCCAGACAAACCAAGGCAGCACTAGAGCTCTGCTATGTGCTCTGGAGGCAGAGGACAATGGCTTTGGCTTCATATTAGAAAAGAGAGGAAGCCCCTCCCTGATGGAGAAGCTGTGGCACAGACACAGGCAGGAGCAGCACACAGAGTTATGCCCAAAGCTATTAAACGAGCACGGCCGACAGCACAACTAAGCCAAGTCCTGGGAGTGAGAGCTGAAGCCTCTAATCCAGTACAGCAAAGGGGCAAAATGAGAGAACCATGTTGGGGCTCTCTGGCCCATGCCAGGTTTGTCTATATAGGGGAAGAGCATCAGAGTGCCCTGACAGGAGACCAGCTTACGTGGTACATCAGGACTTGTCTGTTTTTTCATCCAGAAACTATGGGAGATGGCTTTGTAGAGTACTACTGGGAAAGGAGACCATGGCCAGGCTGTATTTGGCCAGCTCCTGGATGCTAGGATATACAGATGCCATATGTGATGACAAGACTTGGCAAGGGACATCAGGGAGAGTGCTGGGGTTGATCCCACGGAAAATGTCCCTTCCTACAGGGAGGAATGTTATGAAACAGCTCTCCCCCAAGTATGGGCTGTAAGAGGAGTTATTGCAGCAGCCAGGTGGTACAAATCCTAAATCTAGCTGTGCTCCTGTCAGGAGAGGAGCACAGGTGAAGTTTGTTTCCAAAGAGACTGTGAACAAGCTTTTAGACAGGGTGCATGCAACCAGCTGAAAACCCAGGTTTGAATCTATGGGAGTTGTCAAGAGCTTGTTCTCTTGGTGGCCCCGGTAGCTCACTGGAGTGTGTGGTAGTTAAGGACTGGCCAATCTCTCACTGGTCCTTGGGTCAGGAGGAGAGGGGACCCTGGGGTAGTGTTGCACTCCTCCTGTGAGCTGACCTACCAGAGGGAGGGCAGCCACCTCTCTGCCTCGCAAGGAGCAGTAAAATACAAGCTGGCAGCACGAGGGAAGATTTCATTTGCAGCCAGGGCGATTTTCTCAAGCACTTAGACTGACCCAGTTTTACAGGCAAACCTTCCGATGGAAACAACAGGAAAGTTGTTATTTCTCCATCAGTACTCCTTTTCTAAGATTCCCTGTCCAATTTTTGCTCTTGGCTCCTGACTGAAGAGGTCAGGATCCTTATCAAAGAGGTCATGTTCTGTCCTCTTACTAGGACTGCTGTGCATGAGCTGGGTGCCTTCTGCAGGCTGAGGTTCCAGCTGTGGGAGGGCAAATGCATTTCCAGCATGTAGGCAGGAGAGATCAGAGGTGCCATCTGCATTTGGATCCCGTGTGCCCTGCAAGCCTGCCAGCTCCCAGGAGCGATGCACTGTGGTGGCTGCTCTGCGCTCAGGGACTCGCTGGCTTGTCTCTGCATTTTTCCCTTCCCTCCCTCCCCAGAAATGGGAAGCACTTGCCCTGTGCCAGGCAGGAGCACTGAGGCTCGGTGTGGGAAGGCAGCCGTGCAGGTGGGGCGTGTTGCTGCTCCTCACTGGGTGCAGGGGGTGCCCGGCTGTCGGCGACGCCCACGTCCCGCCGAGCACCCCTGCTCCCCGGCACTCCCCACCGCGTGAAAGGGAGGGAGGAAGGGCCTGGCCCTGTCCCAGCCCAGGGGGCTGCTGCAGACCCGGTGGCCCTGCAGTCAGCAGCAGAGGATCTTGAGGAAGGCTTTGCGGAAGTCAGTGTTGAAGGTCGTGTAGATGATGGGGTTGAGGGCGCTGTTGACGTATCCGAGCCAGGTGCTGGCGCTGTAAAGCCCCGGAGGAACGTGGCAGGATGGGCAGTGGGCGTTGAGGATGTGGATCAAGAAGAAGGGCAGCCAGCACACTATGAACGCCCCTGGGTTTAGAGAGAGGCAGAAAACAATCCATGAGTTCAGAGCAGCAACTATTTGGAAAGGGACCTGCACTAGTGGCCTCTCCCTCCACCCCCTCCCTGTTTCCATGACGTTTCTGTATTTCACTGAAGGCCACTTGATTTTATTTATTCCTGACCCAGAGGGATTTGGCAAAAGCTCGGGCTCCTTGGGACCGGCTTCATGAATGGATGGATGAGGCTTCAGAAGTGGTCTGATGACAGACAAAAGCAAGTGGCCACAACTTTGGGGGAAAGCCTGCTGCCTCGGCTGCTTTACTCAGGGTGAGGGCTGCTTTATTTCTGTGCTACTACTGAGTTAATGGGGGGGAACAGTGCATCTGGTGACCATAGCAGGTGCCAGGGACACCAGTCTCCTGGCTTCTCTACCCAGCTGTAAGAACTAGCTCCTCTGTGGCTCCTTGCCTCAGTTTCCCCTTCTGTAATTGGATCTAAGAGCTTCTGCATGTATGGAAATGTAGGATTGTTCCAGCCTTGTAAAACAAAGGAAAAGCAAAGGTGTTGGCTGTTGCTCCCTCTAGTAGGGCTTGTTGGCCACTGATTTTAAACACAAGGGTAACAAAACATAGTCAATAATGCACTAACATACGTGGCTCTCAACATTAGGGAGCATTATTCTAGATCCCTGAATGTCCCACTGCTGTCTCTCCTGGATTTGTGAAGCAGTAACAGCTGAGGCCAGGGCCCAGCTTGAATTTTTTTTGAATCTCAATATTGTATTAGGAAGTTCTGTGCTCCTGGAAGTCCCAGACCACCACCCCTTGCACCTCACAGGCAGAATGCCTCTCACTCACCCAGGACAATTGCCAGCATCTGCGTAGCCTTCCTCTCCCGCAGCTGGATCAGTCGGGGCTGCTGCTGTGCCAGCCTCACGCTGCTGATGGTTCTACCATCGCTGAGCCTCTGTACCTCCACTGCTGGCTTCGTGCTCCTCCTCCTCTCTTCCCACCTGCTGTTTTGTGTAGCCCCTGGTGCCCTGGGGAGGGATGCCTCATGGCAGAAGCTCCGGTAGCGCTGCAGGCTGAAGACAGCCAGCAACCTCCTTTTCGTAGACATCTCCTGGCCCGCGCATTTGAGCGAGAGACAGGGGGAAAACCTGCCTTGGCATCTGTTTGACAAAGCTTTCCTCTCCATGTGTTCCTGCAAAAGAGGATGCCACAGAGGAACTGGAAACCATCCAAACTGCTCATTGAGCCAGAGGATGATGAGGGAAGTTGTAGGAGTTATCCTTAGCCCCACCTGCCTCTTGCATTGCACCCTGTCCTCTGGACTGACCTGGGGCTGAACCAGCACTTGACAACTCCTTGCTTCCATCCCACCAAAGAGAAGCATGAGAACAGTAAGAGCAGAAATACCTGCTCTGCTAACCTCTCATCTGTATTTTTGTGTTGGCCCTGCTCCCTTCAGCATGCCCACCCTTTTAATGTAGCTTCACTGTGCAAAAATGGGTAAAAGGAGTGGATATGCATGACCAGGTAATTCCTTTCAAACTGTTGTCTTGGTTCCCATGGTTGCAGATATTTCATCTAGAAAGGTCAGTGGAACAAATGTTGCATGCACCATGAGTATTTTGACCTCTTAAGTCTGTCAGATGAAGAGGGTGTTTTATTTTAATAACAGAGGTTAAAGCCTGTGAAGCTCTGAGAATGAAGCTTCATAGAGCAAAAATCAATAAATGAAGACATTAAAATCAATAAATGAAGAAATTACCCAGACTTATGCATGGCTGAGAAAACCCTGCTCTGAAGAAATACTGAAGTAGGCTGTGCTCTTTTCTATTTGCCACTTCTAGAGGGCAGAGATACACAGGGAATATCCTCTTTCTAGAGGTCTGAAAAGAATTTAACTGGTGTACGAGTGAGGGATGGGATGTAAACATGTCATGTCCCTATTTATGCTTCCTGTTCTCTGCTCTGACCCTTTGAGAAGAAAAGATGATGCATTCCCTGTCCTTTCTGACAGCTCCTACAGTGTTCATGTGGCTCTTACTTGGTGTGCATGGCACAGTTTGGTGCTGGTGCTCTGGCTGCCCTGCCGGGTGAGGGTTCGCTTCTTTTGCCTCTGTCTGAGCACGAGGTAAATCCGGACATAGAGCAGCAGGGTCACCATGAAGGGGAGGTAGAAGGACACCAAAGAGGAGTAGATGATGAAACTAGGGTTGGATATGGAACAGACAGTGGGATCCCCTGGGGAGGAGAAGAGAGAGAAAGAGGAGTGGCTGAGCTGCTCTGGTTTAGTATAAGGAGGCTCTGGTGTGTTGGCAAAGTGAGACAAATGTGGCTGGGGGCAAAGGCAGCCTAAGGAGTGCAGATTATGCTCTGGCTTACCCACTTACCTAACCAATGCCCATCTAGCATTAGCCAGCATGCATCTGCCTGCTCTTCTGGCCAACAGCTCTGTTCTCTTCTCTCATGTCTATTCTATCCTTTCCCAGAGAATCCTTTCCCTTCTTCGTTTCTCATGTTCTTTTGACAGATGCAGAGTGAGCATTCACCCCTACCTGTCTAAATCAGGCAGAGGGGGCAGCAGAATTTCCCACTTCCATCCCTTTCCTGCCTCAAACACTGCAGACAGGATGGATGGGGAGCAGAGGCTTCTGCCTGTGACTCAGTGGGGAGGAAGGCTCTCTGCTCCTCTGCCTCCAGGGAGACTGTGCTGCCCTAGCTGAGGGAAAGGAATGAGACCAACCTGCGTCCAAGGTGGAGGCTAAATTGTTTGCTGTCCTCAAGGGATTGGTTAAGGAAGCAGCCAGACAGCTGGACAGGAAGGAGGTTTCTAACAAGCAATGCTAATATGCTAATATGCAATCCTTGCTGTTTAGAAATGTGTTCTGTATCAGAGTCAAAACTGTGCTTCTGAACCTGTTGATATCAGCAGGATGCTGTCAAGTCTGGTGTGTGGGTGTGTTATAGGTGCTGCACGTTTTGCTCTGTGTGCTCAAAGTGATTGTTTGATGGGCACCTGAAGACTTGGACCCTTGATGGGCATTGATTTGTCAGCAGAGCAGGCAGCTCTGCCCTTTAGAGCAGTAGTCAGTGTCTGCCTGAGCAAATGGCAAGTTTATAGACAAAGGCACATGGAGATTTGTCTCTCCCTTCATGCTGTGCTTTCCAGTTCCTGAAAATTTCCTCTAACTGGGCCAATCTGCAGGACCCAGGTTAAATGAGCCATACAGTGCCACCCCCTCCTGCGTGCTGTTGTTCAGGGTATCACCTACCTGTGGTATTGAAGCCAAAGAGGAGAGGGCATGACACTGCGAAGGCCAGCATCCAGACTATCACAATCATGAGAGAGACCCTCCTGCAGGAGCTCTGCCCAGTGCTGTACTGGTACTGAACTGGTTTCACCACTGCAGTGTATCTGCAGGCCAAACCAGCTCCGGGAAGAGGAGGCGGAGGAATGGAGGGAGGGAAAGGAGCAGGTTTTCAAAAGGAGAAATGAAAGCAACACAGGGAACATGAGGGTGAATGTGGTGAAGAAACAGAAGAGGAAAGTACAGGAGATCAGATGATGGGATCAGCAATTTGTGGAAATAGTAAGTGGGGCATTGGGGGGAGGAACAGAGGAAATCAGAGTTAGTTGGCAGCAGTGCACAGAAATGCTCAGCAGAACTCACAGCATGCGAAGCTACAAGGTTTGGGCTACCAGATCAATCATGAAGCCCTGGAAAACCCCTAACCCTCAAGCCCCTAAAGGTGTATGGGCACTGCTGGGAAAGAGGACTCTCTGGAGCAACCACAAACTACCAAACTCTCTGTCTCAGCTGCCTGGTCTGGTGTTTGCCTGGCAAGCAGAGGATTGCCCAGGGGCAGGTGTCAAGGACCTTCAGTTGCTGGGATGTTCCAGGAGATGCAGCTCAGCAGGGATACGATTTGGAAGGCACAGGAAGTCTCATCTTTAGGAGAGCCTGGGGGCTGCTCCTTGCAGACAGAGCCAAACTGAAATGGGGATGAAGATTCCCATGGAGGAACACTGGACCAACACAGCATTGAGAGCTGCCTTGCTTATTATCCTTGAACTACACATTACAAAAGTGAATGCAGTATTTTTCCCTTCTCCCACTCCTTGGTCCCAGTAGTATCACATGCCAAGGTCTTGGCTCCCAGCCCTCAGCATTGCTTAAAATAGGCTCAGTTTTAAAATGCAGAAAACCAGAGCAAAGCTCAAGACAACATAGCAATGATCTTCATCTCTCTCTGTGGATATGTTAGGATTTTGTTTATTAAAGCTTCATGAGTGAGATCAACAGAAGGAGAAACCCTCTTTGGCACTCAGTGGGAGTTGGATTACCAACTTTGTGGCTCCTGCCTTCAAAAAGCTTGAGGATGGGGTTGACTACCTACTGTGGATGTTTCATTGCTCGTGTCTCCCTGCCCTCCAGTGCAGACCTCAGGTAGCACAATGTGTGCAGAGCCACACGAGCAGCAGCAGTGGCAGGGACAGACCTGCAGGGCTTTGCTGTCCTGAAGACACCAAAGCTGTCTGTGCTCACCCCACCTCCTTGTGCCTGTCCTTGTGCAGGGCTGACCCCCATATCCAGCCTGTCCCTCTGGGTGCTGTGCTGTCTCACCTGTCAATGCTGATGGCACAGAGGTTGAGAATGCTGGCTGTGCACATCATTACATCCATGGTGACGAAGATATCGCAGCAGACACGGCTGAACGTCCAGACCCCTCCGGTCACCTGCACCAGCAACACAACCCTGTCAGCCTGTTCTGCATCATGTCCTGACAACTTACACACAGGGAGGGGCTCTCTCCAAGCACCTCAACAGCTAGAGGAGGTCATGTCCACAGCGATGGGCAGAGGGAAACTGAGGCACCTGTGCTGTGGGCCAGGTAACACAGCAGCAGGTTGTGCAGAAGGAACATCACTTTAATTCCAACCCATTATTTACTCTTGCAGAGGGAGGCAGGGAGAAAAAACAGCAGCTATCCCTTCTCTCAAGGCCTAGCATGATAAATTGATTTAAATTTGATATAACTTTGATTAATGATTATCTGAGAAAATCTAAGGGCTGAAAGTCTTTCTCAGCTTAGCTGCCAGAGTGCTCTTGCAGGCAATGAGCTGGAAAAGTGCTGCAAAGTGTTTGCATTTATGTATGAAACTGAGATCTGAGACTGAGGCTTCTCAAAAACCTTATTTGAATTCTTATCTCAGTTACAGATTCTGATTATTAGATCTGAGTGAGAACTCACAGGCTATTCAGATAAAGGGGCTTGAGTTGCTACCAAGATGTTGTTCTGGTTGTTTTGAATTTTCAGTCTGAAGTGTGTGATTGTGAAAGCTCAGCCACACCAGTCTCAGTGATGAAGAAAAGCAGGTTTTGGAGCAGCCACCAAGTTCTTTACAATGAACTTTTTGATTGATAACCATGCTCCAAGCACTGTGTGGCCATGCTCTCCTTGGGATTGGGATGACAGCCTGATTCTGAGGGAGGTGGTCTGCCTCCTTGTTCAACTGCAAACTCTACTCTTTGTAGGAGATGGAGGGCAGGCTGCCTCCTTGTTCAACTGCAAACAAACCCAGTGCTGTGCTGAATGGGGGAGCAGGAGGGAAGAAAATGGGGGAAAGTCCATGCTTGGAACAGTCTGGATTTCAGCCTTTGGCCCCATAGATCCTGCTGTTTCAGCTGGATCCTGGGAAGCTTCAGAAATTGCCACTAGTTCTTGGTGTCTCCGATTACATTTAGATAACATCTGGAATAAAGCAGCTGGTTTTGAGGCATCAGTAGAGGAAAAACATTGATAAACAGGAACGAGTCCAGTGGAGAGCCACCAAAACAATCCATATGGGCTGGAGCAGCTGTGAGGACTGGCTAAGGGAACTGGACTTTTTCAGGCTGGAAAAGAGATGGCTTTGAGGGGTGGGGCACTAACAGCCCTCTAGTTCCTAGTGGAAAGTTATTGAGAAAGTTGGAGGCAAGTTGCTAAGAAGATGGAGCCAGGTTTTTCACAGTGGTGTGTTGGGAGGACAAGAGGCAACAGGAACGAGCTGGAAGGAAGGTGCAAACTGGTTATGAAAGTTTCTTTTCTGACTACAGGGACAGTGGAGCCAGCTGCTTGGTAAGTCTCTGAAAGATCCATCCTTGGAGATTTTCAAAACCCATTCAAAAATACCCATCCCAGACCAGGCTGGAGAGGGTGCCACAAGTAAGCTTGGCTTCTCAGGGATTATGTCAACCCTGCAAGTGTTGGTGCCCAGGAAGGATGAAGCTCCCTGCAGAGAGAAGCACTCACTCTGTGAGAGTTGTTTAAGAAATAATTCTGAGAAATTTAAATGGTTTTGATAGTGGCAGCATTCCCACAGGTGGGCACAGAAACTTGCTGAGGTGAGCTGTGTCTTTAGGGTATTCTCTGCTGGGCTGAGCTGCTACATTTCAGAAATCAGGTGTTGAATGAGGCAGTCTTCCATTAGACCCTCTGACCCTGAATGAATTCAGGGGAGGGAAATGGGAATTGGCTTGCAGAATGCAGAAGGGAACTGTGCTTTCCTCTCCAGTTCTCTTGATACTGGTGGTGCTCCTTTGTTTTTTTTATAAAAAAGTAAGTAAAGGGGAAAAAGAAGACAAACCAAAACCATTGAGCTTTTCTGCACAGTTAGGTGAGCTACAAGACATGCAAACTGAAGCATGTCCATCTGAGATTAGGGACCTTAATAGGTAGGTTCAGCTTCCAAAGAAACACTACACTGTTTTTACTTTAGTTTCAGATTTTGAGATCTGCTTGACCACCTTAAAATATATATATATATAAAAAAAAAAAAAGCTGGAAGCCTTTGCAGTAAGGGATGTTTCTGCAGTTTGAGGCAAAAAGCAATGCAGTGTCTGTGTGAGCTGTGGAGTCTGAAGAATATTTCACCAAGGCAGTGGCAGGTGTTCACAGCAAAGCCAGCTGCTGCTAACCCAGCAGATGAACAAGCACTTAACTGAGGGAATTTCCAAGGTCCTGAGCACATTCAAATGCTGAGCCCAAGAATGTGAGCCATTAAAAGTGAAGAAGGTGCTGGTGGGGATGGCTCAGAAGTGAGCCCTCCCAGGATGATGCATTCAGATTACACCATCTGAATATTAGATTGTATATTAGACTGTAGCCTGTGCAAGAGGATGTTTGACAGATCAAAATGTTTGGGCTTAAAACCCATCCTCACTTCCACCTGCCACTTCCAAAATGGGGAGTAGCTCTGCTGAAGTTGAAGTAGTTATTATTTACCTGAGGGGTCCATGAACCCAGAATTTATTCCAGAATTTAACAGTGAAGAAGAGCCTTTTTACTATATGCCTTGTTCATAATTTAAAAAATTCTATTTCTGCTCTTCCTTTTGTTGCGCTGTTCTAATCATCTTTGCTACAGCAGCTAGAACCTGCTAGTCTGCATTTCTGGTTTTCATGTGCTGGCAGGGTACCTCTTCTTTATCCCTCTGGTGCTTTTGGTCCAGGAATCTCAAAAGATATCCCAGGTATTAATTAAATGAATCCTTACATCTGCCTCAGTGAGGTGGACAGTCAAATATTATTCTCTTACAGCTGATGAAAGCAAGCTATAGAGAGATGAGCTGATACAATCTGTCATTATCACTCAGTGACTATGCAGTAGAAGTGGGAATTGTGTCCAGGGTTAAATCCTGGCTCTATCAAACACAATGCTGAAGATCCCTACAGACTATTCAGGTCAGGTTGTCACCTAATCTTCCTTGATGACCAGTCTGCCTTATCTACAAAATTGTAGTATTCTTATTTTTAACTTCCAAACTCTATAGGAAGCTTTCCAGTTTATGAATGCACAATGATTACTTTTTTAAATTTATGCATATCCACCACTCTCCTGGATTCTTAAAATAAACACCAGAATCTTCACAATTCAGGTACGAAGGGTGATGCTGCATCGAGGAGCACATGGAAGGGAAAGCAGGAAACCAGGTTGCATGAAAGTAGTGGTGCATCCAAGCAGGCTCCCTGAGGGGTTTTGTGTTTGAGAGCTGCTGCCTGGAGGTGCTGCTGGCTCCTGCAGCCCTGAGATGGCTGCTCATGGGTTTGCTGGTGGGAGTACAAAAAGCACTCGTGTGGCCAGGACTGCTGAGCTGCAGGAACTCAGCTCTGCCCTCCCTCTCACACTCCAGCAGAGCTCCTGGGGCTCACACAGCAGCTTTGGCCTCACTGCTCCTGTGTGAGAGACAGGATCAGGAGACAGTGTGTGACTCCCACACGGTCTCAGCAGATTAGACCTCAGTAACAACCTTCTCCTGAAGCTTTCTTCCCCTCTGGAGGTAGAACTGGATGTTGTGAAGACTGAGAGGGGTGTTCCCAGCCATGCTGCCACGTCCTCCTCCATCTATGCAATGACTACAAGGCATGATGGTGTTCCATGCCCTCAGGCTCTGGTGGGCAGGATACCCTAATGGCACTGTCTGGGAAACCTTGGTGAGCTTCAGCAGCCACAGCACCAGAGGTCAGTAAAGAAGAGGGGCAGCAGCACTGGTGTATCACACCTGCACTTTGGCCCCCAGAAGACTGCTAAACACACACTGTCAAATAACACTTTGGTGCCATAAACCTCCTTAGGTGGAGATGAGGATTTTGAGGCTATAAATTGTTCCTATTGCTGCTCTGTCACAGCCTTCCCAAAAGATTTCTCAGAAAGAGACAGTTCTGGTCTGCATGATTGATAAAATAACACATTTCATGGCCACTGATGACTCTAAAAATGGAGTGTAAAGCACCAAACTTCACAAGTAGCATTTAAATCTGAGGCATTCATCCTCCTTTAGCTTCTCCATAAATAGGGCCTGGTTCTCAAAAGTCTGGTTTGGCAAACCTTGGGTGGAAGAATAGGCATTGTACACGGTTTTGGGGACTGAATGATTTTTTGGCAATTTCCAGGCTCATAGTGTATTGAAGCATGATGCCATTTCTGCTTCATTGATAGCATTGCTGATCCATAAACAGCAGCAACTGTTGAAAAAACTTTGGGGCTTTCTGGACTGTTTCTTAAATCTTAGTCTTGCTGGAGTCCTACAGCCCAGTTCTATAGGAAATACTGTGCAATGCCAGGACTGGTAGTGTGGGATGAGTCCTTTTCTCTGTTGTTTGGATGACTCTTGCATCAGCTGCCTTAATTATCCAAGCTCCACAGTCTTGAATGGGTTTACAAACACAACTAGGAGTGGACTGACTGTTGTGCTCACAAATCATGACCAAGGCACTGCATGGGGCAGAGGCTGCTCCACAGATGTGCCTCAGTCCCACCCTGTCCACAGCAAGAATGAGTGCCAAGTATTTTCTAAAGCAAAGCATAATGTGGTTTCATTAAGGATTGGAATGCACTTGAGAGGATAGACTATTCCAGTCTGAAATAAAACTTGACTTTTAATAATATTTTTTAGTTCAAATCAAATTGAAGAGTCTAAGTCTGTCTTCCCACACACAAACACTTATTCCTTTTTTTTTTTTTTTAATCATTCCATGTAGCACACCCAAGCAGTACACAGCCTGCAGATCAGCTCCAGGGCTGTTCCACACAGAACCCTCTAAATGTTGCCACTGCCTTCGTTAGGAACGTGACCACACGTGCAGTGGTGGGGTTAAATTCTGCTAATCCTTCCTAAGAGGTACTCACCTCCAGGTACACCATCCATGGCATCACCAGAGTAGCCACCAGCAGATCTGCCACGGCCAGGCTGACCACCAGGTAGTTGGTTGTGGTCTGCAAAGTGCGCTCCCTCAGCACAGCCAAGCAGACCAGCACGTTGCCAAAGACGATGGCCAGGATCAAGATGCAGTAGCAGAGGGCGTAGTAGGCGTGTGAGTGGGGCAGCTCTGGCTCTGTGGTGCTGTTTGCCCCACAGGGAATGGGGTCTGTTGTGTTAGGAAGGCTACTGGCTCTGGTGAAGAGGGCCATGGAGCTGCCACTGCAAAGAGAAAGAAAGAAAGAGAGGACTGAAAATCACAGCTCTGCAATAACTGTGGAGAACAGTACCCCCTGTGGGTATGGTATGATTTTTATACTTTCCTTATGAATTCTCTGTCAAGCCATTCAGAGAGGTCTTTTTTCTGCCCATTTACAGGCAGAGCTTTGCTTAAAGACTTGCTTGGCCTGTTCTGTTTTTCATTGAATCTAAGCCAAGAGAAGAATGCAATATTTCACCTCCTGTGTGCATGTAAGGTGGATCTTGCCAAACAATGCAGCTGTTTGGAAAGTGGGCAATGGTTTTGAGATGAACCAAAGTCCCACAACAGTACAAGTCAGCTGGGCAAGAGTGCAGTCTGAAAGCCAACAGTTTGAAATTATGAGGAAGACCCAACACAGTTACCCAAACAAACTAGGGCTTGCCCAAAATTTGGAACTTGTATCTTTTCTTCTGGAAAGTATCCTCTTCCTTTCCTTGTCAAAAAATGACTTCAATAACCTCACACACTCGAGTGCTTGGCAGCCTGGCAGAACCTCTTGATCCCTGGCTGCCTGGCAGCAGGCACCACCTCCAGAATTCCTCCTTTCAGGCAGCATGTCCCAAGCC
>VZRX01016288.1:365032-390824 GCA_013398075.1 Notiomystis cincta
CGCGTGGGCCCGGGGGCTGGGGAAAGCCGGGCGGGGAGGGAGGCGGGGGGCTGCGGGCAGAGGGACTGCAGGCAGGGGAGCGGGAGGCAGCGATCAGCACTTACCCCCGGCCCGTCGGGCCGTGCAGAGCTCGCTCCCGGCCCCGGCCCCGGCCCCGGCCCCGGTCCCGCTGGAGCGGGCAGTGCCGGCGGCGGCTGGAGCCGCGCTGTGCCCGGTTCCAGCTCCTCACCGCTCTCGCTTTGTACCCGCCGGAAAATCGTTCCGAGCAGCAACAGCGAACCTCTTACTGACACTCGAGCCCGCCGGGGACGGCCGCCTCTGGCTCCTGAGCCGCTGAGCCTGCCCAGGCCCGCAGGGCCTCCTGTTGTGGCTGAGGCGAATGTCGCTAATAAACGCCTCCTTCAAAGCGACTTCTCCAGCTGAATCGGAGGGATTCCAGTCACCCATTGGATGGAACTTTAACCAGAAACGTGTTGGACAAATTAAATGTGGCTTAGCCTCTTGCTCTGGACTGTATCAGGAGCCTATAAATGCAAAATGTTTGAGGCATAGAAGACCGTGCTCTGTAATTAACTATTGTAGCTCTCCTTGCAAATCAAAAGCAGCCTAAGCTGGGGAGTTCAGTGTGTCAAGACACGGGCACCGAAGGGGTTTGGAGAAGGAAGGAGAGGAGAGAAGAATGGAGGGGAAAGTAAACATTTTGCATACACATATATTACTAGCTAATAGCAAGAGCCTTGAACTTCTCACCTTGTAATGGAAAAGTCACAAGCTTAAGTACTTTAATGTATGGACTCAGATTTGGGACTGTATGTCATTTATCCTCTTGGGAAAAAAGAGGTTTACACTTATCCCCCTGGAAAATGGCAATGAGCTGGAAAGGTTTTCCAAACTAGATATAATGGTTTTATCTATCTTTGGGCTGCTCCTGGAATATGTAAAATTCAGTTTAAAGCAGCTAGTCAGTGGGCTGAAAATTGCACAGCTGATAGTAGCAAATATGACAAAGCAAAATAGCTGATGGTTGACTGTTTTCAGGTCTCAATATGGAAGGAAGGATTGTTTTGAGCAGACATCAGATAGCTTTTTTTTGGTGTTCCTAGTCAGCAGTTTGGTGTTTCAAAACAGGGGCTCTCAAGTATTTTAAAGAGAGAAAAAGAATTTGATGAACAGGTGCTGAGCCTGATATTTTAATATGGACCAAAATATCATTTTAATCCAAGTACAATGAAATATTTGTAAACATTTATTGAAGAGCTTCTGTCTTAAATTCTGTCTCGGCATTATTAGTAAATGTACTATAGTTGTTCATCCCTCTCTTAGCCAGCTGTCTTCTGGCCAGCCTTTGATGTTGTTGNCTTGTGCGGTTCGAGCCGGAGGGGAGAGCACACACCGTGGTGCTTGTCCTGACCTAGCGAGGGCTGTAGGAGTCGCAGGCTGGGCGAGATGCCCGGAGAGCGTGGCTCCTCACAGCGGGGCTGGTGGAGAGACGGAGCCGTTTTAGCTTCCTTTTAGCAGTTTTTAAACGCAATTTGTTTGTGGCAGCGCCCGAAGGGCTGTGGCTGGCGAGGTGCTCGCTTTGGCTCTGGCGTGGTGGGACCACAAGGCAGGGCAGCAACAGGCTTTCAATGCAGCAGCCAGCCACAGAGCCACACTGCCTGGCCCTCCTCGAGCACAAGGGAGATGCAGCACCGGGAATGCACTGCTTCGACCACAGAACCACCATTGTTTTGCTTCACATTTTTATCTTCCAGTGCTGAAACCTTGCCTTTGCCTTGCCTTGTGTGTCAGTGGATCCGCCGGTTCTGTCTCCCTTGTGAAACTTGTTTCTTGCTTTTAATTATTTTTATGTCATTTCTTAATATTTCCCTGACTCCAGGAAAAAAATCCAAAATGTAGACTCACAGAATCATAGGCTGGTTTGGGTTGGAGAGACCTTAAAACTCATCTAGTTCCAATCTGGCCTTGAATACTTCCAGGGCAACCTATTCCAGTGCCCCACCACCCTTACAATATCTTCCTAATATCTCATCTAAACCTACCCTCTTTCAGTGTAAAGCCATCCCTCCTTGTCCTGCCACTATGTGCCCTTGTAAAAAGTCTGTCTCTGTCTTCCTTGTAGGCCCCTTTAGGCACTGGAAGGCTTCTATAAGGTGTTCATGGAAGCTTCTCTTGTCCAAATATAATTCTCCAAAAATAATCTGGTTGTAGATGCTGCTGCTTTATTGAAGCTCATTCTCCTAAGCGTTCCCTCCCCACCTCCTTCCTGGAATGGCTCCCTTCACACCCCCTTGTCTGGTTTTCCCGAGACTGGAAGCTCTTTGGGGAAGAGATTTAATGACTTTCTTGTGTTTGCTTTGCAGCAGAGGTCTTGTGGAGCAAGATAATAATCTGTGTGATCATTTAATTTAGAATAGATTGCACCACACACAGAGGCAAGGCTGAATTAAAATTGCATAAGAAATCTAGATATTTGCAGTAGGTTTTTTTAACAGCACAACTTCTTTAATACAGTGCTTAGTGCAATGTCTGTCTCATAAAATCCTCTCCTTCTTCCTACCCCAAAATCAAGTGTGTGATGCATATTTGCCCTTGTAAAACATTGGATGTGTTGCAGGCCTTGGTTGTCAGAACATGCTATCACTGGAGCAAGGCAGAGAAACAGGTCAGTAGGAAGTTGTTAGAACCTCAAAATGAAAGAATATGCCAACAGGTTTCATTGCTCTGGCTCCTGGTTCTCCCACTCCTTCACAAGTTTCTGTGCCATGTGCAGAAAGAGGAGAGATGCCATAGTTCCTAAACCTGGTTCATTCCCAGCCTGTTCTTTGCCCTCACCTCCAACACCAACTCCTTAATTCTTCTTTTCCATCCTCTGTGTCTTCCAGCTCTTTGGTAAAAATTTCAAAATAACTTGGATAGATGCCAGCATTCCCTCTTGATATTTCCTCACCTCCTTGCCTGTCAGTCCTGACATTCCCCTGTGCATCTCTCCAGCCTGCGCTCGTTTTTCTTCCTTTGGTTTCCAGCCGCAGTCTCAGCACCCTGTCCAGCTCCCAAACCTGTTTGCCCTTTCCTACTACTGCTGATTCCCAAGCTCCTCACTCTTCACTTTGCCATCTCTGGCAGGGTTGCAGTCCCTCCACTCCTGTGGCTTAAAGGATTGTTTGCAAATGGCATTTTTTGTGCCTTCACACCACATTTGCTGTCACTACAGCCAGTGTTTGAGGTGCAGTGTCTAAATTTGCCACTCAGGTGGAATAAATCTTCCATCCTTCATCCTGCAAGCCAGGGTGCCCTCATGACAGTATTGTTAAAGTACTCTGTATCCATGGGGTTTTTCAATACCTGACTGCATAAAGCTCTAATTTGACCTCAAGACTGACCCTGTTTGGAGCAGAATGCTGGACTAGACACCTCCTGGGGACTCTTTCCAAGTTGAGTTATCCTACATTGACATGAAAATAACCTTGCCTTGCCTGCTGGATGTGAAGTAAACAGAACTTTTCTGGCTGGCACAACCTGCAAACTTCCTACAAAACTTTAATTCATACCCATACCATCTAAGCAGGATATGCCTGCTTGGCCTCAGTAGCTTTAAACTTTTTACAAAACTCACCTGTTTTCACAGTGGTGGCCAAAATGGAACTCAGTCAGCTTCAGGATTACCTATGCACAGCAGCCTGCAGAATCAAAACAGACTCCTTGGAGAAGGTACCACAGCTCATGTCAGATAAGACTCAGATGAGACTTCACATGAGACTCAGATCCTGCTGATATTGATTCCCTTCTGCCCAGCCTTTACCTTCCCTGTTCCCTCTTCCAGCAGTATGAAAAGAGTTGGTGCATCCCAAACCTGCACAGCCCACAGAGATGTAAGCTTAGCCCACAGGGAATTTTTGCCATGCAAATCACATCTGCAATGGATTTTATGCAGCAAAACATTCTGACTCCAAGGGTGGGTGGTAGCACAACAACTCTCTCATCTGCTGGTTAAGTATTAGACCAGGACTTTCAGGTCTAAGTCCTCCTCCTGCTTTACCTCAGGAATAAACTGGTTTAGAGGAGCTCTCTCTATTTGGCAGAACTGTGGCTTCAGGCACTGTATCCCATAAAGCAGGCTGATGGCATAAAGCCAACATCCTGCCAAATTCCTCTCTAAAATTACTGTTTTCATCCTGTTTTGCTTTAATTAAATTTTGGTCATGTTAGAACACAAGTTTTGCAGCGTGCCACCGGAAGGATGGATCCTGCCACTGTTTTCTTCTGCATCACTATTGGGCAACTGCTGCTGCTCATGAGGAGAGGAGGTGGGGGTTTAAAATGAGGAGGGTGACTTCTGCAGAGGTGCCTGACAGAGGAAGGGCTGTGGAGGGGGCCCACAATCTTCATGCTGCACTATGAGTCCAAGGGACTCATCTGGGTGGAGCAGTTTCAGGAGATAAAAAGGGCGTCAATTTTCAGAAGTGCCATTATGCTTTTCAGGGTAACCCATGCACAATTTCATGCCAAGAAGCTGTGGAGCAGCAGGGCTGTCATTACCTCTGTCCCTCTTTCCCTCCCCACAAAATGAACCTGTCTGCTCTGTGAGGAACTGTGCTGCTGGGGCTCTTGCCATGCCCTCCTGTGAGGCACAGCTCTTCAGTAGCTGGGGCTGTAAAGTCATTTTTCAAAGTGGCCCTAAATCTCAGGGAGGCTGGTTATGGTTCAGTGCCTGCCACAGACACCTCTGGGGCAGGGAGGGGGTGTTCCTCTCCTTCTGCACAGCTCTGCACTACTGGAAGGCAGCAAAGTGCCCTGGAGGCAGGGCTGGTTGTGGGAACAGTTGCTCAATCTGAACAGCAGGAGGGGTTCCATGAGCCAAACCCAAAGGCTTATGTTCTGTTCTGTTATCTTCTCAAGCCAGCAGCCTTCTCCCATTTCTCCCCTCAGCCTGAGGGTCCTCAGCAAACAGGACCTCTCCTTAGCAACAGCCTGCTGCAGCATCAGCTTCTTCTGGGTATCTGTGCCCTTCTTCTTCCCTTCCACCACCTCTACCCTGAACAGCTTTTGGGGGCTTGGCATCATCAGCACTGATGCTTTCTGTTGTACATTTTGGATTCTGCTCCAGCCTGGCTGTCTGGCTCAGGGGTGTTCTCACAGCTGTTGGCAGGAATTCACTCATCTCACAGCTGACAGGCATCTTTAATCCTCTTTTCCTGTCCTCTTTCCATGTGCATGCAGGTGAGTTGGAAGGGGTGTTTGTGGCTCCCTCCTGTCACTGACTGTCTCTGGCCCCAGTGTCCACCCAGAGTTACCTCTCACTTTGTGTGGCACAGTGTTGTCCCCCCATGGATTGTTTTCACCAGGCAGTGGCAGTGGCCCCCTCTCCCCTCCCACTGTGGTGTGACTGAGCAGCAGACATCTGTGTCCCTGGGGAGGTGCTCACTGGGGAGGCCCCATGCTTCCTAAAGGGACTTGGGCAGTCCTAGTTGCCTCTGACTGAGATGCCTGTGTATCCCACAGCACACATCAAACACTTAAGTCTCACTCAGGAGTGTTGCCTCTGCCAAATTTTGACTTTCTAGCCTGGAGGCATGGCCCATGAATACAGCAAGAACACTCCAGGACATTTACTTTCTATTTTAAGAAAGACAACAGAAGATTCCATTTCCACTTTTTTTCTCAGAAATTAGTTGTTCCAGGAGCCTGGGCTGCTGCCTTTTCTTCCTCATGCTGCAGGTTTCTGTGGGGCTTGGAGTAATGTCATCCTCTTTAGGTTTGCTGCTACTCCCCCTGTCAGACTTGGGTCACTGGGCTCAAAGTTTTTTCTACAGTATGATTGAGGTGGTTCAATTGCATGAGTTGTGTTTCCTTCAAAGAGCAATGAAGCTAAAAACATCTCAACCAGTTTTACTTGAAAGCGCTGGAACACAGAGCTGAGGCAAGACCGACAAAATTATAGCCCCAACAGAGAGCCAAGAAATCAGGCTGCACTCTGGTACTCTGCATTACAGCTTTCAGAGGTACTTCAACTGCTAAATACAGACACACCATGAGGTGCTATCTAGTGAAAATTGTAGGGGTGGATGCAGCATTTATGCATTTCCCTGAAGTCTCTGCTTTGTGTCTGCCTTGAAGTCGTACCTCCTCCTTTCTCTCCTTCACCCCCTCAAGAGCCTGCCCTGAGTCTTACTCATCTACTTGTCTCAGTGAACTTTGCTTTACCTACGGTTTCTTGTGAACTTTTCAATGCCAGCCTCTATTCTGGGATGTCTGCTGGGACAGAAAATGTTGAGAACTGCTGCTGCCTCCCTGGTTTTCTCCCCTGCATCCCTGAAGAACACCAGCAGACGTGTAGCAGTGTAAGGTGTTGCTCAGAACAGCACCTTCCTGTCTCACTGCCATTTACATGCTGCTCAGGTTTTAAAACCTCACACTAAGTGCTTTTTCCTGAAGGAACAGACAACAGCTTCATCAGAGTCATCTGCAGAGCACTCGCAGTCGCACAAGTGTTATGTAGCTCCAGGCTAATTAGTTTATTTCTATTAAGCCAAGTCTCTGAAAGCCAGACATCAGAAGTTCCTGTGTGCAGTTCTTTTGAACTTTTGGGGCCATTTTCTCCCAGGACTTGGCTGTGGAGTGAGTACTGTGGGCCCAGGGCTGTGACACCATGGTAGCTGGGCCACCACAGCTCCTTGCAGGCACGGAGTGGCTCCTTGTGGCTGGTGGCTGGAGAAGAGGAGCAAAGTGAGGTTTTGTCAGGGAATGTCTCACCATGGAAAATGCCCCAAAGCCAAGAGCCCAGAGCATCTGGCTTGCTAGGTCTGATGAACAAGAGATATCCTTTGAAACATCTGAAAGCCTGTAACACATTCGCTGTCCTCCTCCTGCAGCAACACTTACTGATTGTTTGCCCAGCACCACTGCAGAAGGTATGACCTCCTTCTTCACTCCTCTTAATTATGCTGCACAGAGCAACTTTCCATGCCAGTGGCCTGGTTCCTGCTGAACGTTTTCAAAAGTGTTAAACTGGAACTAGAACACAGGGGAACAAAATGCCTTCGTTGAAACTCCACCTCTTAAAATTGAAATCTCCTGTGGTTTAGAGTTCATACCCAAAATTTGCCAGAGAATTCCTGCAGGAGGAGCCCTCTTCTGCTCAGGTAGGGGTTAGTCTGATGTGTCCCAATGCAGAGCTGAGGTAACAGCTCATGAGCAGGTTTGGGGACTGAGTGCTCTGACCAGCCCTGAGGGTCTGTGGGCCCTGCTGAGCTCCTGTGCAGTAGCAGGATGGGCCACTTGTGTCACTTCAGCACCCAGGAGAGCCAGCTGAGATGAGCACCATCCTGAGCTGGGCACTGGGCATACCTGGAGTAAGAGGAACCTATTTCCCAGTACACAGGCAAGACCTACAGCATGGGATGACTGCAGCTGGTGTGGCAGAGACTTCGTTCCTGCAGGTGGAAGGGCTGGCAAGGGAGATGGGGGGCACAGGAAGCTGCCACAGGGCACATGTCAGTGACAGAGCAGTGATGGCAGCCCACAGGCCTGTGTGTGGGATGTGAGGGGACGAGGTGTTGCTGCTCAGAATGAAAACGGATGCACAAAGGCTCTGGAAGTGTTTTTTGAAAAGAGATTTTCCACGTAGCAGGTGCTCTGTGGTGTTTGAGACAACCTCCTGTCTTCATCCCTCCTGCCAGGGGCAAGGCTGGATTGTGTCCTACAGCAGTGGGTGGCCCTGGAGCAGCATCTCCCCATTCCCTCTTGGAGCAGCCCCTCTGCCTGGTCCTGGTGGTGGTGGACAAATCTGCAGCACGTGGCTGCAAACCAGGACACGGGGAGGGTCTGAGCAGCCCCAGCCCCACAGCCCATGGACAGCCTGGCCCCAGCTGAGGGCTGCATTCCCAGGAACAGCCTCTGCTGGATCCTGGCAGCTGCCCTAGGGCAAATCCCAGCCCTCTGGGTGGGACCATGGTAAGAACCTCTGTGTCTCAGCCAGAGGGGCAACTCAGAGAAAATGCAGAATTACAGAAAAGGTTCATAATCCTGCTCATGACCAATGCCCCAAGGAAAGAAAGAGGTATCCTACACTGTTTTCCCTGTCTAACACAGCTGTGTACAGTCTTCTGACTCATATAAACACCATGGGTTTTGGTAAAAAATCGATACCTAACTTCTTGGTAGCAGTGATAATGGTGTGGCAGTGACTCACAGAGGATAATGGTTGTGTTTAAAAAATAATCTTTGTCAGTGCTGAGTGTTTTCCATTTTAATTTCACTGTCTTCTTATGAGGCAAGATTAATGCCACTGAATATCCTTGAAGAGAGGCTTTCTTGGGAAGGGGCTCTGTCTGCACAGCTCTTAAGAGGATTATGGTGAGGGGTCATTTTTCACTACTGTTTTATGGTTCAACCCAGGCCTAAACCCCACACAGCCATTCACTCTCTTCCCCCTGGTGGAATGGGGAGAGAATCAGAAGAAAAAACAGCAAGAGAACTCATGGGTTGAGATAAAGACAGTTTAATAGGTAAAGCAAATGCTACATATACAAGCAAAGCAAAACAAGAAATTAATTCACCACTTCCCATGGACAGGCAGGTGTTCAGTAAGCCTCAGGAAAACAGGGATCCATCACATGTTTTGGGAGGATGAACATCTAAAGGCTCCCCTTCCTCCTCCTTCCCCTGGCTTTATATATATGCTGAACATGATGCAACACAGTCTGGAAGAACCCTGTGGTCAGTTGGGGTCAGCTGTCCCAACCCACTGCTGGTGGGGCAGTGTGAGAGGCAGGAAAGGCCTCTCAACTCTGTGTAAGAGCTGCTCAGCAGTAGTTTAAACATCCCAGTGTTATCAATACTGTTTCCAGCACAAATCCAAAGTACAGTTCCATACCAGCTGCTCTGAAGAAAATTAATGGTACCCCAGTCAAAACCAGCATGTGCCATCATGCATGTTCCTGTGTTGGTCTGGCTACTCACAAACTTTCACTGTGGTTGGTCTCTGGTGCTTCAAACTGTTTTTTGGTGCTTTCAGGACCAGCCCCCTCTGTAACATGAAGTGCCTGAAGAGCATTTCAGGTGCTGCTCATCACACAGACTTGTCCACTTGACTTTTCCCAGCAGTCTGCAGATCAGCCAGCCCTCCCAGGCAGTCATAAAATCATAGAATGGTTGGAAGGGACCTTCAAGATCATCTAGCTCCCCAAGCTCAAGGCCCATGTCCAATTTCAATTCCTTCTCAGGAGTAGGGTGATTACAGTTTTGCTCCAAAAGACAGAAATAAGGCAATAAAAATGATGGTTCTGTGTGGTTTTGCCTTTGGCATAGGAGAAACACAAAATTAATGCTTCTCAGTGCCTGCCTTGTGCTTATGTTACTGTTCCAAGCAAGATGTGGACTAGCTAGAGTGTGTTTGCATTGAGGAGCTTTGCATTTCTGGGATGAACGTGTTAGTCAAAGGAAGGAAACTGTCAGATATGTGGAAAAAAGCACCAACATTGATAAACTATAAATATATCCCAAAAAGTCAGGCGAGACACCAAATGCAGTGAGAGAACTAGCTGTTTCTCTAACCTTTTCTCTTTCAATGCAGAGCATTAATCTTCTCAGTCCCTCATTAGAGGTGTGTGTGGCTGAGTTTGTTCCAGTGTGCCTTCTGGGAGGGGCTCAGAGCTCCTTCACAGCAGTGACAGCTGTCACACCATCACTCTGCAGCAGTGCAGGAGTCCTGGGGCACAGCTGGCCTGGGAGGCCATGGGCTGTCCTGCAGCCCAGCCTGGGACTCTCACACCATGCCAGGGTAGAAGACTGGCTGTGTCCCCAGTGCTTTATTTCTTGGGTGGTTTTTTCTAGTTGTTTCCATTTTTTCCCCCACAATGGAAGTTTCACATGAGCTGTTCCTTCAGTAAAACAAAAGGCTATGAAACTTTTAAATGTCCAGGGTTTATTGCAGCACTGTGCAAGACTGGTCTACATTTTGGGAGGGACTGGAGAGAACTAAACTGCTGTTACTCATCCTGCTTGCCAGCTGCTCATCTCAAATGGGTCACTGCTTGTCAGTGTGGGCCAGCCACAGTAATTAATTCCTTGCCCAAGCCTTCCTTGGGAAACTAAATATTTCCATAAAAGTTCTTGCTGTCTGTATGCTTCCCTACAGATTCTGAAAGTATGTCAACATATTAGAGGGGAAGTTTAAATTATTTCAAGCACTAAGGGCATTTGCAGTAAAGGAAATACATGCTTTGGTGCACAGGAGTGAGGGTGGTCTCCTGTCATTCCCTGACTTGGATTTGTAATGACAGAAAATGGAAGATATTACTTTGGAGAATTCACCACAAACTTTTAGAAACCATGGGAGGTGTAGTTGATAAGGATAAAAATATATATATTAGGTTCAGGAGAGGCTCCTCCAAAGGGGAAAATGGGATTAAGGTGCCATGCAGCAGCTGCTGACCTGTTCTGCTGCAGTCAGGAAGGTGCTGGTGCTTTGGTCCTGTTTGGGATGGGGCTGGATGTGAGGCTGGACTTTGCCACCCCAGTGGGCTCAAGATGGAGCTTTCCCTATGGACTCATGGCACTTTGCTGCTGCCCTGTTGGGTTTTTTGCTGGAAGAGAAAGCTGCTGGCCCTCACCAGCACATACAGAATTCCAACCAGCACACACATCAAGTGGGCAACTGGGGAATCAAAATTCTGGGTTCAATGTGCACATCAAACTAAGATCACTCCCACAGGCTGGCCAGACAGGTCTGTAGCTGTTTTGGCTGGAGGGTAGCTCAGGAGCAGGTGCAAAAGAGAGGTGTTTCTTGGTGGTCTTTCTCAAAGAGTCCACCCCAGAGCATCCTCAGGCATATTTTTGAGACGAATGCCTTCAAGATCAGGCCTTGCAGGGCCCATGGCATGTAGCTGACCTATGGGTTCTTGCCACCCTGGCATCCCTGCAGACATCCTAACTCCAGATACTCAAGACAGAGAGGGTGCAGAGGGCACCAAGAAGAGCAGCAGCTCTGCAGTACCACCATCAGTGCCAGGAACTTCGGAGCATGCCAGCACCTAAATTTCCTTGGTGTTTATTCAGACATCACCCCAGGCTGGTGCAGGATGGTTTCATAACATTTTTCTGTCTCACATATAATTGCAGACTAATGGCCTTGTTAAAATACTTGGGCTTATGATCTGATTTTCTCCTAAGCAGCTGCTTATACATTTTATTAATGGTTACTAATTAAGTCGCCTGAATGAAGTCCTTTGGAGTCTGTCCAAAGACATAAACCCAAATAAGCCTGGGCACTGTGATGAAACACAGTGACTAAAATATCTTCCCAAAAGCCATGTAAACAGATTGAAAATGGACCAAAGAAAGGCCTGATGAAAAGGAGTGGGTGGGAAAATATATGGATTCAGATAGGTGTCATCTCAAACCTAGGGGAAGCGTGGAGAGGAAACAGGATTTAAATACCTTGAAGTTCCTTTTATGCATGAGATCTTAAACTCAGCAGCTTGTATTTGTGGTCAGTTCAGGCTGCTAATGCAGTTCTGAGCCCAGGGGCACTTGGGACACCTCAGCCCCGAGCTGTCACACCACGGCTTGTGAAGGCCACAGAGCGTCCTGGAAGCCAAAAGCAGCTCTGAAGTCAAGCTGTTGACCTCAGTGTGCTGGATTGTAAATCCCCTTGGAGGCAAGGCTGTCTGGCTTTAAAAGGAGCTTGTGCAGGCAAGAGATAAAAAATTAAGAGCAGAAAAATTAAGAGCAGATGAACTTTTTGTGCTCTGGGGAAGGAGGTGGTGAGAGGTGTGAGTTGCACAAGCTGCATTTGCTGTCAGGACCAAAGGAGCCCCTGTCATGGCTGTGCCTGGGCACCCCAAACCAACCCAGGCTTTGCCCAAGCTCCTCTCCTGGAGCTTGTTTGGTAGCATGAGGGGGTGAATGCATCAGAGGAGATATAGATTGAGAACTGGAGTGAAGAAAAAATATAATTTGACTGATGTTGGAGAACTGGCAGCTGGAAAGCCCATCCTCCAAGGCAGGGTCACTTCCTGAAAGTTTGGAAAAGTTGCCCTTGGGCAGCCTGGAGCAAACCTTTCCAGACAGGACTCAAAGCACAGGCCTTGGGCAGGGCTGGCACAAGTGTTCAGGGCTGGGCTGTGTGACTGACTTAGCAGAGACATGCTAACAACTTTCCTTCTGTGAGGCTTTGAGGGAATTTCAGGACCCAAGAAAACACAAGCTGCAAACTTTAGAGGTGCCTTTCTAGCTTGCTGAAGGCCAGGACTTAGGCAAAGGTAAAGCAACTGCTGCCCAGATCTCTGGGGCAGGCTGAGCTCCTGTGGCCTCCAGAGCTCCTCTCTGCTGGGAGCTTGGGGAGGTGCATAGAGGGGCCACAAAGCCCAGAGCTTCATGACATGGGGTGTGCAGGTCTCAAATTTCAGAGGGTGAGGATCTGTTGGGCTGAGAGACTTTCTTCCTCCCATCAGCACTAAAGCCATGAGCTTGCAGATGCTTCTCCACTCTTCCTTCCCCAGCAAAGCACCAGAGTGCTCTCCTTATGGCTTTGTGTCCACCACAGGGGAGACAGGAGGGGTTGTCTCCCTCCCTGTAACTGCTAAACTGGGGACTAGAAATGCATTTTTACAGATGCAGCTGGCTGCAGGTTGGTGGCATGCTCGTTTATGCTTACTGCAGAGAACAGCTTCTAAAATAATTTCCTAAGAGTTTCTCTGTGGTAGCAATGTCTGCTGGAGTGGGAATTGTGAGAGCTGTCACTTGGTGCTTTCATGGCTTGGTGGCAGTGTGGCCTGGCTGCTCCTGCCCAGGGGGCTGTGCTGGTGTGTGACCTTGATGCTTTTGGACCGGGTACAGGCCTAAGGAGGGTGCTGGCTTATGATGGCTTTCCTGGGGCTCAGACAGAGAATGAGAAATCATGGGGCTGGTCTGAAATGCTGCCATTCATCTGCAGTGGGGCAAGTTGCTGTTATCACTCAGTGCATCCCCTAAAGCTGCAGGCCTCCAAAATCATGCAAGAAAGAGAAAAAGGAGGGTTGGGCTGATGTCTGGGGAAGTTTGGCTCCTGTTGATTGTTTGTTTGTTTTCTTTCTTTCCTTTGATTGCTTTGTTTTTAGTCCTTTTGAGACAGCTGGCTCTGCCTCATTCATCAGGCTAATTGATGATGGACAATGTGGCTATATGGAAAATAGAATTTGTCTGAATAGCAGGATTCTTCTTCGCTTGCTTATTTTAATGAGACGAGAGGCGAGAGATGGGACTGTGGTCAGCAGTGCTGCCAGTGCTGTTACCATGCATTTCTTCTGGCTTGGGCAGGAAAGCCTGGCTTGAAACCCCTGTGAAACAGCCAGGGAATTTCAAACTGGGGAAAGGCTCAGCCATGCTCTGGAGAGAGGCTCATCAGTGCTGCAAGGACAGTCCCTGGCTGAAAGAAATGTTAAATCGTTGTTACCTACAATGGCACAAAGGGGCCACGTGAGCTGGATACTTTTCTCCATCCACGTTTGAGTTTGAAGCCCATTCTGGGATGGATGTGGGTAAGGAGACCCTTGTCTGCTGGTTTGTAAGGCACAGAGAGCTTGTTTGGTACAGCTGAGTTTCTACAGACACTTGTAATTCCTTGGATTAATGATATTTATGTATTTCCTCCCTTCTTATAAAATGACATGGTCTGCAAGATACATTGCACAGTGTTTGTGTGAGAGTCACAGAATTGTCATTGATGATGATGATGATGATGATGATGATGATGATGATGATGATGATGATGATGATGATGATGAGGATGATCATCACTAAAGGAAGCACCTATGCCAAGGTCTTGAAGCACAGGCAACCCCACTTCCCCAGGGCCACAGGGAACCTCTCTGATCCTCAGAATTTGTGCAGTGGGGACACTGATGGCAGTATTTGCTTGCTCTCTCTCCATACAGTTGTGTAAGGGCATCCTCCTGTGTCTCCCAAAGGAAACCACACCTTTTGTTCCTCTGGTCAAATGATACCTCGTTCTCCTGTTGTGCTCCAGACTTGGGTTTCAGTGCACAGACCCACCAGTGAACAGGTCAGCCAAGGAAAATGGCAGGAAAGCAATGACAAGCAAGGCAAAAGCAGCTACATCTCACTTTCAAAAGCAGTTGGAGCTCAGCTCTGAGGATCTGTGTAGATGTTTTGCCTCCTTTGAATCAGAGCTATGGTAGAGTCACAGAATCACCCCCATGGACCTGGCCTTGTAGCACTTCATAAACCTCCATGGGCCCCAGAAATCAGGGTTACTGTTTGCAACTGTTCTGCATCCCATGGGTATCTGATGGGAACATTAGGACTGCAGCCCTTCTGAAAAAACTAAGCTATTTTTAATGAAATTTTACTGTAATTTAATTTAACTTTTTTTTTATCAGCACTTACCAAAAGTTGCAGGTTTGATAAAAATTACTTGAACTTTCCACATTTTCCTATGGGGAATTATTCATCCTTGTTTTGGCACAGGGAGGCATTTCTAGTTCTGTGAGAATGTTGGCCCAAAAAACTCTGAGTTTCTTGTTCTTTTTTTAAAAAAAATTATGTTCCGTTTTCTGTCTCCGAGATATGCAAGTGTGAAGCTTTAAATATGCATTCCTGAAAATCCTGATTTGGGACTGGTGCTGTAGCCTGAGCATTGAGGCACAAGCCTCCAGGTATAGAACTTGCATTTCTTTCTCAATGTTGTAAAACATTGTACATTAATAGGATTACTCTTTTTCCTGCATGGGCAATTTTAGCTATTGACTTTTGCAGTGAAGGGTCTTTAGGAGAAAAAACAACAGCAGCAACTCAAGACTGATCTTGACAGAGCTCAGCCCTCTCTGCCAGCTGGCAGTGCAGCTTCACCTCCCTGCTGGTGGGCTGGGAAAGGCTCTTGGCTTGTTATGGTGACTGTGTCACGGCCCCTGCCTTATCTTATGGCTGGATGTACAGCCCTTGCACACCAGCACACTGAGCCATGCACCCTTCTCTTGTGTGTCTGGGCAAACAGGCCTGCATGGAGTGGCCTGCAGGTGGCTGGTGCCAGCAAGCCATGTCTGATGCCATCAAGCCATGTCTGGTGCCACCAAGCCATGTCTGGTNTGTAGATGTTTTGCCTCCTTTGAATCAGAGCTATGGTAGAGTCACAGAATCACCCCCATGGACCTGGCCTTGTAGCACTTCATAAACCTCCATGGGCCCCAGAAATCAGGGTTACTGTTTGCAACTGTTCTGCATCCCATGGGTATCTGATGGGAACATTAGGACTGCAGCCCTTCTGAAAAAACTAAGCTATTTTTAATGAAATTTTACTGTAATTTAATTTAACTTTTTTTTTATCAGCACTTACCAAAAGTTGCAGGTTTGATAAAAATTACTTGAACTTTCCACATTTTCCTATGGGGAATTATTCATCCTTGTTTTGGCACAGGGAGGCATTTCTAGTTCTGTGAGAATGTTGGCCCAAAAAACTCTGAGTTTCTTGTTCTTTTTTTAAAAAAAATTATGTTCCGTTTTCTGTCTCCGAGATATGCAAGTGTGAAGCTTTAAATATGCATTCCTGAAAATCCTGATTTGGGACTGGTGCTGTAGCCTGAGCATTGAGGCACAAGCCTCCAGGTATAGAACTTGCATTTCTTTCTCAATGTTGTAAAACATTGTACATTAATAGGATTACTCTTTTTCCTGCATGGGCAATTTTAGCTATTGACTTTTGCAGTGAAGGGTCTTTAGGAGAAAAAACAACAGCAGCAACTCAAGACTGATCTTGACAGAGCTCAGCCCTCTCTGCCAGCTGGCAGTGCAGCTTCACCTCCCTGCTGGTGGGCTGGGAAAGGCTCTTGGCTTGTTATGGTGACTGTGTCACGGCCCCTGCCTTATCTTATGGCTGGATGTACAGCCCTTGCACACCAGCACACTGAGCCATGCACCCTTCTCTTGTGTGTCTGGGCAAACAGGCCTGCATGGAGTGGCCTGCAGGTGGCTGGTGCCAGCAAGCCATGTCTGATGCCATCAAGCCATGTCTGGTGCCACCAAGCCATGTCTGGTTCCATCAAACCATGTCTGGTGCTATCAAACCATGTCAGATGCCACCAAACCATGTCTGGTGCCATGAAACCATGTCTGGTGCCACCAAGCCATGTCTGGTGCCATGAAACCATGTCTGGTTCCATCAAACCATGTCTGGTGCCACCAAGCCATGTCTGGTGCCACCAAGCCATGTCTGATGCCATCAAGCCATGTCTGGTGCCACCAAGCCATGTCTGGTTCCATCAAACCATGTCTGGTGCCACCAAGCCATGTCTGGTGCCAGGCACATGAGGCGAACTGAGGCTTCAAGAATGGAGGCTCCCACTGCAAACAGCATCCACTCCCCTCTTCCATGGCTGCAAGAAGCCCGAGGGTTGGGGGAGAGGCCTGCAAGGAGCACACTTGGGACTGTGTTGAGCTTGGGAAAGCAATCCTGCACTTCCTGTGACAGTCTTGCAGTCTGGAGAGGGAGTACATGCCCTGCTGGCAGATCCAGGCTGCTATTTCATTCCAGCAGGTAAGGGAGAGCTCTGGCCCTGGCCCAGCCCATCTGTGATTATTACAATCATGAAATCACTCAAGAAGATGGGGCTCACTAATATTTGCCACCTGCCTCTGACTGAGTGAAGCGCATGGTGAGGTGAGGAGACCACGCAGCCGCATGGCTCTTACCGTGCTGGGGGACAACTGGTGCACACCCAGCATCCCAGGCTGGGCCAAGGAACCAGCCCAGACCCTGACTGAACACACCCAAGTCATAGCTGCTCTCCCTGGAGTGGCACCTTGCCATCCCAGCTCTTGGCAGGCAGCTGGCACATTTCCCTGCCAGCAGGCTCTTGATTGAGCATTTCAAACTAGAACAAATGTCTCCTGGCCAGAAGTTTCTGACCTCTGAAGGAGGGTATTGAACCCACCCTAATTTTGTGCTTCTGTGTTCAACTGCATTTTCAGATATAATCTGAGGTGTGAGGTCCAAGTCCCCAAGAGGGCTGAGCTGAGACCATGACTCAGGGTCTCCATGGGAAACCTCTCTGTGCTGGTAGAAATGAATGTGCACACCCGTGAGCGTCCATGTGAGATGTCCTACATACTTCTCAGTATTTACTGAGGATGTGCAGTGGCTCTCCAGAAGCCTATTTCTAGGCATTTCCCCGGTTTTTCCACTCCCAGCTACTACAGGTGTGATTCTGAGGAGAGGGTCCTGTCAGGATTCTCATTTTAGGCTTATCTTTTGTGTCTAAGTGTATTGGAATATCCTAGAGCTGCATCGACCCTGTCCCATAGAGAACCAACCTCTCCTCTACAGACCAAATGTGAGGGTACAGTTTGGGAGACTTTATTTCTTCCTTGAGTGGTGACAGGTTTCCTGTGGGAGTTTCTCCCTCACTGACTGTGTGTGACACCACTAAGGAGCACTCCAGCCTATGGGTTGGTATAGAGATACACCCCACATCACTCTGGTCCATTTACTTCTTACACCTCCACTGAGTTCCCATCCCATACCCTCCTTGGTGTGGTCATACCAGCCCATCTTCCAAAGTCTCTGAAACTTTGGTACTAGTCAGTAGTGGGAACACTGCAACAAAAATGAGCTGGTTTGGTGAGGAGGAAGAGGGAGGAGGGTGAGGCTGAGAGTGGAGAGCATCTGAACACAGGATCAACCCTGTTGTTCCTGGCACAAGTTGTACCTGGGCCTCTCTGGCTGCCCCAGGTCTGTCTCACATGAAGGTGACAGCAAGGTCTCAGCTAAGAGCTCAGGTAGGACCAAGCCTGGGTTCTGGATGTCTCAGCCCACCCAGGGGGGCCACTGCCAGGGACACACAGGGGACGTGCCTGGGAAGGCTGTGGCCCAGCAAACCTCAGTATCCAGAGTTGATTTCTGTGGATTTGCCCTCGTGACTCAGAGGGAGGTGTGAGGAGTTAGACATGTGGTAACTTGGCATTTCTGCTAATGGGGGCTGACAAACAGCATTTTGGTTCCATGCTAAAACCTCCCTTGTAGCTGTTCATGGAACAGTTTATCCAACATGGTTTCTCCCAGCAGGGAGGATCCTTTCCATTCTAACACTCATGGGTCAGAGGACTGTGGGGATAGTTGTCCTTGATCCCACTATGGAAAATAAGAAGATAGTTGTTTTGCATGCCATGCATGCAGCAAGAAACAAAAGGCCAAATTTGGTCCTAATTTTCAAGGAGAGAGGGCTAAGAGAGGGAGGGCACTGTGGTCTCATCTCAGGGGTCTCACTTTGCTCCAAGCACAAAGCTGGTTATCCTAAAGTAAACCTAACTGTTTATTGTATATGACCTGGAAACAAAAATAGGGGCTCTTCTGGATCCAACACGGTTTTGGTTAAGTGGGAGCAGTGTTTGGGAAGTGAGCATCAGCTGAGCTGTGTTTTCAGTTCTGGTTTGTGCAACAGTACTGATTTTCAGCCTCAGCAGCCCAAGCTTGGCAGTGTTTGTGCCCTGGTTTTCACAGCACACATCACTTTTGCTCTAACTTCTTAAAAAATGCACTTGTTGCAATGGTAAAGAAAAATATTGGAGCTGTAAGATCAAGGACTGGTCATTGTCAAGAAGTGGAAATCCAGGGGAAATGAGACCCCTCAGAGTGAGTGTGGATCCCACAGCTCCCAAGGAGCACTTTGGTCTTTCAGGACCTGAACTAACCAGCAGAATACATTTCTGGTATGTGGAGGGGTCTGGCAAGGGCTGAGCAAGTGGAATGTCCTGCTTCCATAGACTTGGTGCAGAGGTGCTTAGAATTAGAAGGATTAGAAGTCTCTTATCTTGGAGCAGTGTCTCAGACAGCAATAGCCCAGACTGTCAGACATGTGGCCCCAGCACCAACTACTGCTGATGTTCTGGCTTGACAGGGATCCCAACCCGGCAATGTTTGTGGCTGACTCTGCACACAGGTGCCAGCAGGACTCCTGTCACCCCCCATCACAGCCAGGAGAGGTCCACAGGACACTTGCCATCCACCTGTGCACAGACAAAGAAACACACAAAGACACCTGCCACATTCTTTTGTCTTTTTTTTTTTTTAATTATTCCTTCATATTCAAACTTCACAAACAGTGTGAACTTGTACAATACCTCAGAAAGTGAAACTTACAAAAAAAGTGCTGGTAACATTAAAAAAAAAAAAAACAAAAAAACAAACATCATTCTTAGCAACATCAATTACTCTTCCACACAAAACAGAAACCTTGTAAAATTTATTTCCGTATTTTTTTAAGGCGTAATACTTCCGTATAAAGTATATGCAAGAGATAAAACTTCACAGTATTCCAAAATGTCACAATAATAATAATAATAATATAGTATAATGAAGCGCTACAGTTAATTTTCTTTTTTTATTTTTTTTTCCTGTTTTAAATAACAAATACAAGTCACAGGTAAATATACGTGAGAAAAATACGAGGCTAATATTAAATGGCAGGTAAGGATACTCTCACTGTAAGAAAAAACTGGCAGGATGTGTGTATTTATTCTATATTTTAAAGCACTTGATAGAAAAGGCGTATGCAAGGTTGTTTTTTTTTTTTTTAACGATTTTCTATTTGCTTGTTTTTGATAACTGACATACCATTTACAGAGTATAATGAGAGAAAAAAAAGGAACTTAACCCCTCAAAACTTTCGACCTGCTCTTCACATCGTCACAAACCGTGTTTCTGGAGAGATGCCTGTACAGCTGCGGGGTGGGTGTGTGTGTGTGTGTGCGGGCGGCTCAGCGCGGCCTGCGCGGCACCTCGGCCACTGCGGCCAAACCCTCAAGTCTCCACCTTGGCAGGACAATGCCCGAGGTCATCCTCGCGGGTTGCTTGCATAAAGACTTCAGGATTTAGGCCTGGGTGCAGCTTCCCGTTCACTCAGCATCTCTTGGCTGCTGGGAATTCCTTTGGCCCCGAGAAGAAACGTCCAATTTCCACTTTCTACATCCGCGCACGAGAGCGCGCGCTCTCCCCTCCACGTTCAGCTCCCACCCGCGCCACAGAGCGAAGGCCCCGGCCGAGAACTTTCCGCCCCGCTCCCAGCCAGCCCGCGAGGAGCGGGAGTGGGAATGCGGCCGGAGCGCCCCGGCCCCGCACAGCTCTGCCCGTGCTCACAGCGGCCACGCGGCCCACGGGGAACAAAAAGACAGCAGATAGCATTAACACATCAGTAAGGTGCTCAAAGAAAAAAAGGCAGCTCCCACTCCTGGAATGGGAAGCCACATAAGGTGCTTCAAAAAGTTTTTTTTTTTTTTTGCTTTGTTTTGTTTTTGTAGGTTTTTTTGTGTTTTTTTTTTTTTTAATTTTTTTTTCAGTTTCAGACATTTTAAANAAAGCAGCATAGGTGTTTTCAAAAAATTTTTTTTTTTTTTTTTTTTTTTTTTTTTTTTTTAGGTTTTTTTTTTTTTTTTTTTTTTTTAATTTTTTTTTCAGTTTCAGACATTTTAAAAAAAGGACTGATTGAGCATGTGGTGAGAGCAAGGCCGAGAGTTTTGAGATTTCTAACATCCTCCATAAATAAGCGCTTCCTCAGGGCAGGATGCATTTTTGTTTGCTTACTTTGTTTTCTTTTTGTTATCTTTGTGGTAGATTTGTTTAGATGCAATTTTATTTTCATATAAACCAAAAAAACGAGTAACAAACCAACCCAATGTGTGAATTAGCATAAAAGTCTAACTGTGTTATTGGGCTGAGTTTTTGTTTTTGTTTCTTTTTTTTTGCCCATTCATTCATTTAGCACCGTTCCTTTTTATTCTGGTTACAACCCAATTCCTTCTGTAATTATTGAGTGTACAGAAAGGACCAAGTAGTTGTTTTTATTTTTTGTGATCTGTTTCAAGAGCCCAACCATAATTCCTCTGCTGCTGCTGTGTTTGTGTAGCATCTGGTTTCATGAGCTTAAGGAGAAAGGTTAGTCTGCTGATATTTAAGGTTGACGTGTGTGTTTGTATGCATACACATTGTTCTATACATACACACTGCATGGAGTACATTGGAACTGGAGATAAAGTCAACTGGGTTCAAACACATATGCACTGTCTTCCCCTATGCATTTGAAACAGTCTGGAGCTTTGATTTGATTTCTTTTTTTTTTTAAAGTGCATTTAAAGCAAAATAACTGGCATTCACATACCCCATGGAAAACATGATTGCAGTGGAAAGCATGACCATGCTAAACTCCTTGGACTTGACAATGCCAAAAGCAAATGGGGCAGTGACAGGCCTCGGTGTAGGCAGCTATTCTTGGGCAGCACCATTGGCAAGGAGGGAAGGCAGGAGGTGGTGGAAGGGAAATTGCTTTAGAGGTTGGATATTTGAACTGTTTCCAATTCTGACACAGCTGTGTCATTCCCAATACAGCTTCCTTTACGATGATTAATGGCCTCTGTTTTATGGGTGTACCCATCTGACTCTCCCTAGTTCTGTCTTTGTCTGTATGTGTGTCCCAAGTGCCAGCATCTATTAGGAATAAGGCACTGTTAAAGTTACAGTTTTACAAAAGATGCAAAATAATCCAACCCTAACAATCCCAACTGCCCACACTGCTCTCCTCCCTCTCCTTCCCTTTTCTGGGGGGAAATATTGCATGTGATGAGTCTATTCTTATGTTCTCTAAATGTGTCAAAAGTAGGCTTTGGACAAATGTTTTAAGTCCATCAGCACCAAAGAGGGGTAGGAATGCACCCTTTCTCTTGTATGTATGTACACACATGCAGACTTGTTAATTGGGAGAGGGGGAATAATGACACCATTCCACGCTGCTCCTCCCAGGCTTTAGAGCTGAGCCTAAAACGTAAACTTCCAATACTCCACAATCCACAACGTTTACATTTACTGGATCATTTATGGAAGCAATTGAGGGGTTTTTCATTCCATCACCCAGGTTTTACAGGTGGATTTCTGGAAGGGCAAGCTCCAGGAAAGTCTGTGTGGAGCTTGCTGCTCTGCAGAGAAACAGCACAGGTGGGTGCCCACCCTTGCGCTTGCCTGCCGGACATACAGACACCTCTCAGGGGCTGCTTTGTGCTGACTCTTACAATCAGAAAAGCTTCTAGAGCAAACTTGGCTCCTTCATGGAGTCAGGGACACTGACTGGGCAGTGGGCAAGTGTGCAGAGAAGGTAGGTGGCAGTTGGGTCCCTGTCTTTGCCCATGAGCAGCTGTGGATTGCAAGCTGCTTTTCCATCATGCCAAGGGGCTCTTTTCTCTCTGTGGTTCTGACCTGGGAACAAGCAATGTTCCAGTAACTGGGTGGGTTCATTTGCCCTAAAAACACTGCAGTCAGCCCATCATAATGTGCATTTGCTGTGGCAGCTAGTATATCCTTGTCCTGCTGAAATGTCCATGAACTACCTTCCCTGTGCCAGGATCCCACTGGCTCTTTTCACCTTTCACCAAAGGCTAGGGCTGCCTCATAAAGCAGAGTAGAGTTGAAAATGAGAAAAGCAAGCAGACAGTAGGGGGAACAGCAAAGAAAACAGGAGACCAGATGGTCCAGCATTTAAGTTCTAGGCTAGTCACTTTAGCCACCATCATCAAAATGGACTGAGATTAAAGGAGTCTAAACTGCTATGGACTGGGTTTTTAGAAGTGACACAAACCTTGGGCGGGAAATGAGTTGCCTTTTTTTTTTTCTTTTAGTGGTTTAAGTCATCTTGATAAGGCCACAAACTGCATTTGTCTTGTCAATGTGACTGCTTGAAAACAGCATGAATTGAAATTGAGTGAGTGCTTCACAAAGCTAGGGTAGAAAAGGGAGAGAAGAGCCACCACATGCTCACTACGGCTGCATTGTAGGAGAGAGGAGTGTCTGAGGAGGTGGTGGTGGAGGGTGTCTCCTTGGGAAGACCTGCTACGTGTGGAAAGGGAAAGGAGCTCATAATGTCTCCCTGCTCCCCTTCCTCTCACCACCACCTTACTGTTTTGCTGGACACCTATAGACAAGTAGCACTTCTAAAGAGCCTCCTCCTTTTGTCTCTCACGCGTGTAAGTTGGGGAAGGGGAGGAGGCTGGTATAATTACAAAAGGGGAAAAAGAAGGCACATGATTTTACTCAGTCCTGACTGAACCCACATTTTGAAAGCAAGGGCAGTTTAGGTGGAGGGCAAAAAGGTGCTCAGTGGAGCGGGTGCTCACTGAGAAGAAATCTCAGGGCAAAGGAAGCGGGAGAATAAAAAGGAAAGGCAGGAGAAATGAAGGCCACATTCAGCTTTCTGTCTGCTTGACAGTCTCAAGATTTGGCTGCATTATTGTCCAGGAAGGAAAAGAGTCTGGTTGGTCTCAAATGTAGCCCAGTTACATATCTCCAGTTTTTGTTATGGCTGTTGGTGTCTTCCTCTTTCCCTTTTCTCCAGTCCCATGATTACCTGGAGCACTGCTTCAGTCTTTTGAGCCTGTTCTTCAAACACTGAGAACATGGCACACCTCTTTGGTCACCCTCAGCCTCTACTCCTCCTCAAATCCAGACCAGTGATCAAATTGAGTAGTGCTCCCCACTGGTCACTCCCACTGCTGGGGTGCCCAAAAAGGTTTGGTCAGCAATGCAAACCAACCTCGTGGTTTCAATGGGGTTGGTGAGTTGTTCACAAAAGCCACTGGCAGGATGAGGGCAAACCAAGGGAGCTGTTGACTGAGAAGTGGATGTCATTTACAGAGGTCATTATGAGCATCGCATCTCTCAGTCACTTTCCCCTTGCACACCGCCACGTCCAGGTACCGTAAGTTTTCTGTCTCCTCCAGGGACTGCAAGCCTTTCTTATTCCTGTGGTAGATAGGAGAAGGAGTAGAGCTGATGGTCCAGCTTTAGAATTCCAAAACACTGATTCCCAATTTCCCCCCAAGTCTCTGACTCAAGAACGCATTCAGTTTCTCTCTCTGCCTCCTGTCATCCCCTCCAAATCTGCTCAGGAAATCATAAGGCAGAGTAATGAGAAGTAGGATCACCAACAGCTCTATGAAGACACAGGGTGGTAAAATGCTTCCCTACAAACTCACAGTCCAGTGTTTGTGACATTTCATAAATAACTTTTTTTTTTTAAAAAAGAATAACACAAGAACAATCCCTTTACTTACTCATCTGAAACAAAATAAACAGCAGTGGCTACAAACTTCTTCTTGTAACAATTACAAAAAAACTCCCAACAATACAATTCCCCAACTTTTAACACGCGCCTTGAATGGTTTTTTTTTAATGTTAAACCTCAAAACTGCAGCATATCCTTAAGGGCAAACTTTTCAATTAGTTTTTTCTTTCTTTTCTTTTTTTTTTTTTTAAATAATGTGTTCACCAAAAAGAAAAAAAAATTCCACAAAACAGTCTTGTACCAAGAAAATGCATTCAAAAATAGAAAATACTACACAACAAAAATATGTACCCTTCCTTTCCAAAAGAGTCTTCACAAAAATGTAGAAAAATGCCAACCATTTTTTTCCTTTCCTGAACACTTAACTTTCAACCTAGGGCACAATTATTTATTGACTTATAATGTCTGTTTTTGCATAAAATATGGAAGATAAAAACCAACTATCAGGACTGTGAAGTTACAAACAACACCTCATTATTCTCCCCACCCCACATTCCCTCCTTAGAAAACAAAACAGAGAAAGCCAATGTTTCAACAACTGATTGAAAGTCGTCAGGTTAGGCAAACCCATCAGCTGATATGGGGATTTGAAGATGCTGGCATAACAGGAAAATCATCTGTCTTTTAAAATGTGTGCTTTTTGCATTCATCTCAACACGAGTCTCTGCCCCGCTGTACTCAAATGACCAGGCACTATGGAGACAGGACACTGCCGGGCACAGAAAGATCCGGGAAGAATTTGGGGTCAGGAGCCCAGGGACCACACGTGGGTGTGTGCGCACACGTGGCGTTTCACTTGCAAAGAACTCTTTCCATTTTGAAAGACAGAGAGGATGTTTCCATATGCCTTAAAAGTGCAAGGGCCATTTCTGGATAGTAGTTAAATCTGCAAAAGTTTCACTATGCTTAATAGTCAAGTCCATTTTTCTGGCAAAGGCAAGCCAGAGATAGATCGCATCAGTTCACGGCTGGGAGTGGGTAACAGCTGAAAGCTGGCAGGCAGAAAGTGTCACACCAAGGTGCATCCAGAACTGATTTATTCAATGGGAAAGTTATTATTCAATTTTGCCTATCTTGAACAATGTTCAAGGGATATTATGCGATTAACACAGCCAAAAACCCAACTGTTTTGACAGCAATAAACTCTAGCAGTGGGGACTTGGGTACTACGGGGAAGGCAGCTGCATCTTGCACGCATGTGGCTAAATCCATCCTCTGTGTACCTCCTTTGACTTCATTGCAATAACATCTGCTTGCACCAGGGATGAATTTGCCCCATGTGGTTCTGGATTTTATGTCTGTTGGCCATGTAGGAGCCCAACCCTGCAGAACACTGTGCTAGAATACTCCAGGTTGCAGAGCTAGGATCAAAAAGGCTTCTCTCTTCTTCTGTTTGAGATTGTTTTCTTTCTAGCATATATTTTAAAGGACGCTTCCATAACAAGAAGGAAGAGGGGAGCTTTTTCTTAGCCTTTTCCACTGCGTGGCTGTGTGTTTTCCTTTTTTTCAAATGGCAAAATACGTTTGTGTTTACTTCCAGTGCATTTTTTTCTCAAAAATTCAAAACAAAAAGGAAACATTACTTTTCCCATCCTTCAAAAGGAAACAAAACCAAAACAGACCGATAAAGTACAATATAATAAAAATCAGGCATTATAAAAGAGAACATGATGTGCAACAGCAATACCAAAGAAACA
>VZRX01016288.1:391243-410773 GCA_013398075.1 Notiomystis cincta
AAAATAAAAAATATATATATATATATATTAGGATACAGGTACGAATGAGCCAAGAAAGCTATCTAACCCCACTACTGGATGATTGGTAAGCATTGGTTAAGAAATACGTAAGGCTATTCTGAGATTTCTAACTTAACACAGTTAACCACTGCTTCTCTCACACCTTCACTTCCTAAATTTTTCACCTTTCACTCACTGGTCTTTTATGTCTTGAAACTGATTTTTTTTCCTTTTCATATTTTTTGGTCTACAGTAGAATTACATGTTAATAACAACAGCAAAACAAAACTCAAGCTTGTTGTGAGAGTAAGTTGGTGCCACATCCATGATGCAGAAGAAAGAAGACAGACAACAGAACAACCGCATTCAGTTTTTCACACACAAAGCATATTCGAGGGCAACAGCATAGCTGACCAAAATAAGTTTGGAGGGGCAAGCAGCAGAAGTTGTAGGTTTACAACTACACCACCAAACAGAGCCTGGTCTTTCACCTTCACTGATGTCCTAGAGGACAACAGTAGCTCAGTTGCCATGTGGCTTTGCCATTCCTGTCGTCTGGAGCAACAGCTAACCTGATGTCTATTCACCAGTAAATGCACACCTGGTTCAATGGAAAACCAAAAGGAAAAGAAAAGGTAAAAGGCTCCTAGCTGGGGTCAAGTGTATCTCTTGGTGACCTTGGCTGATGTGACAAATCCTCAGCCAGTGGGATACCAGGATCAATGAGAGAGGGCACCTGGCTGGCAGATCATTGAGGAGCAGTACAGAAGCGAACTCAGACTGTCTAAGGTGATGTGACAGTTGCTTAGCCTCCTCCATTAGGGGAAAAGTGATGAGCACTGACAGGTTACCCTGGGATCATTCTATTAGTATAAATTATCTTAGTTCAGCAGGGATTAGAGAGTGCTCTGTTGCTTTTGAATTGCCTTTGTAAATGTCAGCATCACCAGCCACTAGAAATGCATTCCCTTCAAACTTGGCTACAGCACTGTGACTGAAGCTCCACTGTGATTCCTGGCATTTTCTTTTTTCTGTGGAACTTCTGAAGCGTAACATTTTCCTCAAGGGTAAGCTCTGAAATTACTATAAAGTTGAAAATATCACTAGCATTTTCTTGAACCATAACTATGCCACAGTTCCAGCAAAAACTCAAGCTGATCCTCAGTAGTGCTTGTCAATATTGAGGAAAGGAACATAGAGAAACAGGATGATGGAACAGTACAGGGAAGTTCTGTTTTGGATCTAGCCCACTGGTCAAAGGGATTTTCATTCAAGAGAAAAGGTGCAACAATGAAGCAGGATGACAAATGGAGGAGAATCATGGAAGTTAGTGTTTCCCCATCTGGAGAAAAAATAGGGCATTAAGTTATGCGGCATCTCTAGTCAGCAACATATGTTTTGGCTTCTTAAAATAAACCTCAAGTTATCCTTGGTTTCTCAGTCAAGCACATGGGGCTATAGTACCATGCTGAAAGAAAGAAGAGAGTTTGTGCTATATTTAAATGTAGTTCCAGTTAAACTAGTTTCAAACTGACCATGTAAAGAGGAACACCTTATTTAAAAGCCACTGAAACTATACAATCACACTTATGCCCAGGAACTGGTCTGGTTGAGCACTGTATCGGAGTGGGAACATAAGCTGGAATTTGGCTTTTTGAATTTGGTTCCTGTTTACATGGACTAGACAGTTATGTTGAAACTGAGTCAGCTGGAATCAGGTTTAAACAGGCTGAATTCAAACCCAGATTTGGAGCATGGCTCAAAGCCCACTTCTTCAGGTTGCAGTACTTTTAAAAAACTAGTGCAAATGGCATCTTATCACAGCATTGCAAACATGCAGTGTTCCTCTCCTTGTCCAAATATGGTTGCCATCAGGTCACACCACAAGGGAGGAATATGCAGCAATCAGTCAGCCGGAACAGCTCAACCTACAGAAGTTCTTTATTTTACCACAGCAGGAAAGGCACTCTGGACACAGCAGGCTCAGTAAACCCTCAGCTTCACTTTTTTTTCTGGAGCAGTCCACTACTCCTCTTTGACAACACAAATCCACTCTGACAGTAGCAATATATGCAGCTGCCTTAAACAAGGAAACAAAGAAAAACTCACCTAAGTAAAAAACAGGAGTATTGGCTCATTACATGAATTAACTTCAGCAGACAGACTTCATTTCCTCCCGTATCACAACTCTGTAGCTGTCACTACTCTTGTGGAAGCAAATGCCACTTTACAAAATAAAGGTGCTCTCCTGCCTCTGTATTATGCTGGCTCTCAAATGAACTGTGCTCTTGTCAGGCATCCACTGACTCATTACTGGAAGTTGACCTTCCAGTGGTTTTCAGCTTAGAGGGTTCCTGCAGATGGCAAAGAAACAGGCTGCATGTTCCATTGTCCCACTTGCTTTCAAGGGAAGAGTCATTCAGTAGTTAATCTAACAGTACATCAGGGCATATCTTCAGTTCTTCTCTTCCAGTCCTTTCAAGCTGGTATGGCTGAAATCTAAGAGTGGAAATCTCAAAGCTCACCAGAAAAAACACGTCCTTAACTCCAAAGTCTCTCTTGGTTCCAGACAGACTCGTTCCTTCCCATCCAACACCTGCCTCTTGTATACCAGTCCTTCTCTAGCTCTTGACACTTCTGTCAAATGAGGCAGGCCAAGAGAGTGAGCAGCAGCAATCTGCTTTGCACTTTGTCAAAGGTCTGTACTACCCATGTCTTGGTACTAATGAAGCCAAAATATCATAGTTTCAAATCTAAGCTGAAATTCAGGGCATGAATAGATTTCTAGTCCCCAGTTACTCTAGCCTTTTCTTAGCAATTGGATGAGTATCTCTGCTTTTTTATCCATGAAACCCCTGTGGTACATGAGACAGGCGATGCCTCCACTACAGGACCAAAGCAGACACATTAATGTTTTACCTTCTTCTCCCAGTTTCTCTACAGAACGTTTTTCAGGATCCTGTTTAACCATCTGGCTAGAGTTGCAATTATAGTCTTACTGAAGAGATTCAACACAAACTTTTGAGAGTTTATAGATCACAAAGACCTACAGCAAAGATCTTGCTGCACATTGCTGCATTACTGTTTTAGTTTTTCTCATAGTATGCTTGTTACAAAATTAATGACCAAGGCATAGGCCAACATGCTTCTTGACTGTAAAAATATTTTCCAACTTAGGATTCCATTTGATTCCAGCTGAAAGCCTTCACAATGCTATCTGTTTAAGGACAGAAATCAGAGAGAAGAACTTAAAATGCTAGACAGCACCTTTGCCTAAGCAGGAATATTTCTGTATGTACTAAATTCCACACTACCATTTCTTGCCCAAATGTCCCTCCTGCTTCCTCCACCCCAAAGGCTTGACTGGAAAACCTGTAATTGAGTGTTCAGGATGACTGTTTATTGCACTGTTCCCATATCAGCCTCAGAAAGACGTGCTTTATTTCAGTGACTTTCCCCTTTGGTAAAGCCTGCTTTGTGACTTCACTTCTTGAGCTGAGAGATCCTGCTTTTACTGAAGGGATGCTAGTCATAATCAAACCTCTAGAAGAGATTCTATCTATTCAACAATGCAAGTTTTGACAGTGGAACTGGGAATTTGTGTCTTTATGGTGAAGACTTAGGCTGGTTTACACAATGAGCAGTTCTCTTAACTTTCTCACAGCCTCAAAGAACACTCTCTACAAAAAGGGGAGAAAAGATCTGTAGCACCCAGAAACTTGTGATGCCTCTTCAGTCTCCATTATAGTGCTTTATTGACTTATTTTAACAGAAGGTATCCAATGCAGCTGTCTCAGTGTCTGACTAATTGCTTAAAATTAAGGTAACTTCACTTCTCTCTCAACCTGGTCAGGTTTATGGTACATCCTGTTTTCTGTGCCTATCCCTTTCTCTTCTCCCTTCCTGCTTAATTGGCCCCTTCCAATCCCCCCACATGTAAATACATTTCAGTAGTGCAATGCAATGCAGTGCAGTCATACTTAGTGCAAAAATAAAAAGTCTTCCCCAGACCAAAAAAGCACAAACTCCCTCCCCACCCCACCCAGCCCTCAAGAAATCAGCTCTCAGTAAAATATATGAATGCCCCCAAACAAAGGGGGATTTGCAGTCTCCTAGCCACACTTTCACATGCCTCATTTTCTCTCCTCCCAGTCGATGTGGAGATCTCATTGACAGATAGGACATTTATCAAAAACAAAGTCAAATGACAGAAATCAGAAAGGAGACAAGCCATTGTTTGGGGGCTGCAGAAAGAAGAGAGAGCTAAATGGATACAGCAAAAAAAGGTCAGTAGTGGTTTTATACAAAGTCATCCGATGCAAACTTTGCAAGGGCACATCTTGCAAAGGGCATGTGTAAGTGTGGATAAAAAACCTAAAAAGCTTCCCTGTTCCAAATATACAGTCCCTATTTTAACAGTGCCCAAGCTAAGGTTCTGTAGTGCAATCAACTTTTCAAAGTGTCAGCTCTCTGTGGCCACCTTAAAACAACTGGACAGGTCAACACTAACTTCAGTTTTCTCCTGCTCACATAGGCACACAAGCGCATGAGCAACTCCCTCCTCCATCCTGCAAATACTTGGGGGGATATATATTTATAAAGTATTTTTTTCACAGCCCATCTAGGGCTATGGTGGGAAAAGCAGGAATTTTAATGACAGGCATATAAGCTCTTAGGTACCTCAAAATGAAAGCTTAAAAGGAAAACAAAATAAAGCTCACTAATTACAAAGGCAAGCAGGTGACTGAATCCCAATCTGATCATACCTCTCCAAGCCTATCTATCTATTTTAACAAAATAAAACATCTGCCAGGGCTTGCCAAGATATCACTTGGGAAAACACAACAAAGACTTTGGGGTATTCACCAGTTTGGAAGTTGTAATTTCAATTTGGACAGCCACAAGAGCCTCCATCAAACCCTTGTAACTACTGGAAAGGAGTGCAGGGAGCCATTAAAACAGTGTCAGAGGCCGTAACAGGGAAGGAGGAGCGAGAAAGGGAAATGTCTGGAAAATGGAACACATCAGGGCAATTCTGCTGCTGCTATACTCATCTCATTGTAATTGCTCAGTATATAGAGGAATACTGCATGCTGCTTCATTTGGGTTTAGACACATGCTTCCTGTTGCCTGCTGCCTTTTCTCTCACTCCCAGTCCCTTGTCAAAGATGGCAGCCCACTCCAGAATGTAAACAAAAGCAAATACCAACAAATAAACCAAATTACAACCAAGAAGCATTTTTCTCCTTTTTCTTTCTCTTGCAAAGATACTGTGTCCTTCCCTCCAGACAGGTGCACTGTTTCATCCTCACGCACAGAAATAAGGAAAGAACCTAAGAGAAAGACTCTAAATAGGGGTGCAGGGATCCCGAATATCTACTTCTAAAGCAGAAAAAAATGCCAGGCTGCAAGGACTTTTGCTGTTTATCTTTACCAATGAGCCTATAATGAAAAATAAAGAGCACACAATGGAGTCACTAGGCATGGCAAAAGGACAGACCTAAACCCACTCTCTCTGCGTGCAGAGCTACAGCGGTGCATCCCATGCCCAAGCATACATGAGACACAAAACAAGTAACACTTGCCAGCTGTTCTGTAAAGTCTACAAACTTCAATTTAGCCACTATAATCAATAGCAATGATTTTTTTTGCTGTTCATCTGCATGTACCTCAAGGAGGTCCTACCTTTCTGCTGAAATGCTATTCATACTATTTATTCTGCATACCCAATGCAGTAGCACTTTTTAAAAGTCTACCAAAAAGTTTGATGTATTGTCCAAATTTGCAGTTATGTAATCAGATATTATAAAGAAATAACTTTATTTTACCCATATGAGTATGTGACCACCACAACAAAAAAGGTATGGCCAGAGCAATTTTGGGTAAAGCAGTCAGAAACCTGGAATCAACTCCAAATACCCAATACCCAAATGCTTTTACGTTGTTCTGGCAAGAGAAAAGTGACACTTCAAGGCTGTAAATTAGGGAAAAGGGATTGCTGTGAATCATGTATCTACACTAGCTGTTGTGGCTCACTAATTACTTAAGATAAACATACTATCACCAATCAAACTCAAAGAAAAACTCAAAGCTATTTAGGACTCTGAACAAAGCAGGTTCCAAGCCTTGTTCAAAGGGAAGCAACTGTCATGCTCTGTAGGACATTTTTCAATTAAGTCTCCCAGCAAGAAGGAGAGACTATGTAATCACATAGCCCTTAACACAGGCAAAATCTGCCTGGTGGAGTGAAATCAAATCTTGAGTCAGTTTTATGAGGAGTGAAAACTTTGGGCACAAACATGCTAAATTTTGGGGAATGGTCCTGTGGCATCTTAAATAATGTAAATGAAACTATTTTTTAGGATTATAGCTTTCTGTAGGACTACATATGCTTTCTCTGTCAGAGAAAATGGACTCGTCAACAAAAGGGCACGCAAGTCCTGCCTGCAGAATTTGGCCCACAGAGTATTGGTCCAATCAGTTTTCAGATTAAGCATGGACCTCATGGATGCTGACAAGAAAAGTCATGCAGTATGTCTAGCCTGAACAGAGCAGCCTTTTTATATTATGTTTGACAAACAAAAGCTCATTATGGGTGGAGTGAATGGGAAACCACCAATTTTCCACTTCAATTCATTGTAAGAATTTCTTTGAACCTGAACTTTGGAGCAAGACCCTAGGGAACTGATTGTTCAGAACATACGAAATTGGGAATAAATTCCAGATTTAAAGGACTCCTATGAGTTTCACAGCAGTCCAAGCTATATCCTGGCATTAGGACAAAGGAAACAGGACATCCCGAAAGACAATGAAGCTTGCTGAAGGTACTTGTGAAAAAGTAGTTCTGACTCCAATAAATGTGGTGACATTTCACTTCTCTCACCAATAAATAGGAACTATAAATTGTTTACAAGTAATTAATATATAAAAAAAGAGAAAAAAAAAAAAAAGAACAGCAGCAGATACTGGAGATTCTTTTCCTCTAAGTGGCACTGGTGAAGAGCAAGTCCCTTGTATGGAGTTCAAGCATTTCCCTCTCCTGGGAGGCCCCCTGTCTTTGGTGCAAACACCCCCAAAGTGGGGGACTCTCCTCTTATTTAACCTTGCAGCAAAGAGCTTTAAAATCCCTTTCTGGCCCAGCACAGTAGCACAGAGCAACATTCTCTTAGTACAAGGTTCTCCCTCTCGTGGTGACAGTGTTACCTACTTCAACTGTTGTGTTCCTCAAAAGCTGTACAAAGCAGAAAAGAAGTGCAAAGAGGAGCTGAATATAAATGCTGCCGACCACAGAAACGTGAGACCATTGCTTGCATTAGCCCTGGAATTCTACTTGGTCAACGAGGAGATGGAAAATGAAAGTAATAATGAAAACCGTATACTAGAATAAAGCTAATATTTGGACAGTCTTCCCTTGATGTTTATATCATTCAAGGAAAGTCAGCAATGCAAGATTCTACAGAACTGTAAAACTGATATCACCTCCTGTTTTCTCTCTCCTTAGAAAAGCAGAAAATATGCACATATGAAACAAGTTTCTTAGAACATCACGATTCTCAAGATCGGTATTTCTTCAGAGAATGAAAAAAGAAAGGATACATGTTCAAAAAAAGAGCAAGATTTCTAGAATCACAAATGACTGTCTGTCTTTTATGTAGAAGATATGTTAAAATAGTGTTCACCAGCTGATTATTTTGTTAGTTTCACTTTCCCTTAGGCAATTGTATCTGTACACACTGCGTTCTAAAAGTACAATCTCTAGTGTGGATAATCTACCTGTTTGGTACCATCCTGTTTGTAAAACCACTTCTTAGCCTAAAAATATAAACTGTAAACTGTATAACATGCAAAATGAATTGAGGTGTTTCAAAAAGCATTAGGAAAAATAAAAGGCAACAAAGAAATTAAATCAAGAAACACATTAAAACTAGTATTTATGCTAAATGAATTACTGAACCTTACAAAGGATTAGCAGGGCAAGTGTGGAATGGGTATGCAGCCATTTAAATGATCTGGTATTCTCAGCCAAGTGAGAACACTCTCTACAAAAATATTATGTATGATTCAGCATTCGGTCAAAGGAAAAGGCAAAGAGCATGGTCAGAAAATGTGGACCACTGAATCAGCACTCTGTTGCAGCAGCTAACTGGAATTAGTTTGGGAAATGGCACCTGTTTGGCTTAATGGGACAAAGCCCACACTTCATGTAATAGAGTAATCTAGTTTTGTTACCTGTGTAATTAAAATTGAGAGGATAGTCTCCTCCTTCCCTTACAAATGGGTATACACAGAGTAAAGAAAAGCCAGACTTAGAAATCACTGCTGGAAGACCATAACTTTTAAATTGCAAGTAGAAAGAAAAAGAATGTGGTAGTGGCCTCCACGTGCATGCAAAGGGCAGATGACAGGAGACTGTAAGAAATGCCGGCACTTGATAATTCCCATTCTTGAAGTTCTCATTTTAATATCCCAAGCCGTGGCATAGGTAACTCTCTCCCTCTCTTCTCACTCCAAAAGAACTGTATTGATTTGCAGTGACACAGATTTGCTCATTCTCAGTGAAAACAGTTGGTAACTGATGTGACCATCTCTCATTTCTTCCAGTCTTCACAGCTAGGAGAAACGAGACAAAATGAATACCTCCTCCACAACCCTCATCCACCTGATTTTGCACATTTTCATTTACGAGTGGTATGTTATCCCAAAGGAATGAAGGTCAGCTGAATTAGCTGTGCCTGAATGAGAAAAGCAAACATAAATTTCCATCCTGTCTTAAGTCTGCACTCTTACTAATTTTGAATCAAGACTTGCTGCCTGGGCCATCTGTTGCAAGGTGAGAATAGGGAAAGGACACCCAAAGTCATGAGGCTTGGGTGTCCATCAGCTGTTCCTGGGCTATTTGGATCTAGGTGTTGACATACCCCTAGTGACATCTTTTTCGGCAGTTCTGTGGTAACAATTAAAGTCCAGTGGGACTGACCCAAAATTCAAAACCAACAGGAATGTATGGTGAAGATGGTAAAGGGAACATTCACCTAGAAAAATTTATGAACTGAAACTAAAACTTTCAGAGTTTTTTTTCGTTTAAAAAAGGAGTTATCAAGTGGATAAGTAAAAATCCAATTGGAATATAATAATAGTCATGGATAGAGGTATTTCTCATTCAGTTTCTGGCAACATTCTGTGTAACTATATAGAGAACAATGTTTTTCTACCCCACCCTAGTGCAGAGGATAATTTTAGAAAATCTTAAAACTTTAAAGAGACAGGATTTGGAAGGAGTGAAAGACCACTTTCTTTCGGCATGTTTCTCCAAGGCTAGGAATGGAAGAGGAAAAGTCTGACGTACACTTTTACAAATGAAATAACAGGACATCTTAGAAGAAAGCTAACAGATAACCTTATTTGTCTTGATTAATTGTTCTTCTGATATGAAAGGGTAGCAGGGAACAATCTCTAATTTTTTGTAGAGCCTAATACTGTTTTACCTTTTCTTGAAAAAATTACTTTTCTACATCTGACTACATAGAGATTTAAAAAAAGCCTGAAAAAATGCTTGTAAAGACAATAAAGAAGCCAATAATATGAAAAAGCACAATAGAGCTGTAATAATTATTGGTAAATGCTTCAAATAGCTGCAGCAGTTGATTGGGTTGTGAATGATACATGTGAAAAATTATTTTTCTATGATCGTAGGCAGATGCAAAAGTTAAATGATTATACTATGTATATATATTGATATAGAATTGCTATATATATTGTGTACTGTATGTTCTAGCTTTCAGGAATACTGTATTGTAGTGTACTGTACTTAACTAAGCAGATCTAAATAGCAACTTGTCATTTTCCACGAAGTCACTAGTACTGTTAACAAAACCCAAAAAGTCTATTTTCTCCAGTAAAAGAAATACATACTGTTACAGTCACAGATATTTTGACTATAGAGAGACAATGTACATTTAACCAAAGGAAAACCCCAAACCAAAGTAAAAACCTCACCCCAAAATCAACCAGCCAAAACTGTTGCATTATTGTCTTATTCAAAAGAGGAAGGGATATGCCACCAATCGAAGAAGAAGAATATTTACTCATATTTTTATGACTGAAAATAAAAGAAAAAAGTTATCCCACTAAATCTTTAATTACCCTTTCCGGAACAAGAAAATCCCCTAGTCAGGCAAAAGAGTTAAAAGAATCAAATGTTGCTTTCAGGGCTAGCATGATACCAAAATAGGCAGCTGTAGCTAAACATACTTATTCACCTCACTAACTAAAGGGATGCAAAATGAGTCCTAGAAATCCTGCAGCTCTCATGGATTACATACTGAATAATCTTATTGACCAATTTCTTCTCCTCCTGAATATCTACTGGTCTTCTAGACACACTAACCATGGTTCTGAAAAAATTTTGGCAAAGACCAAGGGAGAGACTGTTACTTGTTATTTGTTAGTGACTGCACATTTGGAATGGATTACTCAGATTACATGTAAAGATATTAAAAATCAACATGTTTTGGCATATGTGAGGTGGGGAAAGAGCTGTTTGACATGGTGCTTTGGAAACTAGAGACTCCAGACCTGGAATATTTTAGAGCCTATCAGTATATCGTGCTGCTAACTATTTAAAGACTTCATAATTTTTAACTGTTCTTTTAAAGGGAGCAAACAGGCAGGTTATTTTGCTTAGATTTTATTCCTTTGTGAAGGCAAACATGTTGAAATTCAATGGAATTGAGTGACTGAACTCAACAGTATTGTTCCAGGGCTGTCATCCCCCATGGATACCTCTCTCTACTAGTGAAGCCTGCTGAAATGGACTGTTTTATTTATTTTGCTGCTGAAAGACCACATAAGGCTCTGAGAGGCACACTTTGGCCTTCTCTTCAGAATGGGTACTCACAAAAATATACTGGACCAAATTTGGGTGTCGTATTTTCAATGAGGGCAAACATCTAATTTGGGCAAACACCCAACTAAGAGCATCTGGCTAACAGAATGCTTTTTATGAATATATGTGTGCATATATAATGTATGAGTAGTGTACTTACTTTTCATTAAAGTCATGTACCAATGCTCCACAGTTAATGCTGTAATCCTTGTTTCATCTAAAGCCTTCCCTGCATCTAAACCACGCATGTCCACACACTCAATTAGCAGCCTGACTGTAAATCCAGGAAGAGATAAGGCTCTCCCTGCACATGCACACATCCACATGTACACTCAGACATACAACTGCATGCACACACACAGGCCATATAACTTGATTTTACTTAAAGATTCCGTAAGCATCCACAGCCTACGTGACAAATGAAAGTAAAGGACTAAATGGCAAAAATTAAAAGAAAGTTGAGTAGTTGGGTGAGTGCAATCCTACTTCTTGAGTGCGATGATCCTCTCTAATCAAGTATATATTCAACATGAGGGCTGAACTTACAGGGGGCTTTATTAGGTTTAACAAAGAATATGGCAATATCCAGATGGCAAAAAGAGAAGAAGCAAAGTGAAATAGAAAAGGTTCCTACTTAACATATAGATCTCAGAAAGATAACTGCCTGTTTTGTAGGAACAGGACACTGCAGAATCAGACAGTTGAGCACACCAGTGAGTATCTAACTGACCTCTGCACGTTCCTCAAGTGCCACTGTGAACTTGACAAAAAAACACCAGTAGAAGAGTGAACACTGTAGAAGTCTGCAGTTCTGTCCAGAAAACACCTAAAGCAAGTAATGCTTTGCTCAACTGGTACCAGATTTTCCAACAGGAAAGGCTCCAGAGGGGAACTCATGAAAGCATATGGGGTACTGTAACACCCAATGTGACAGAGAGCATTCATGAGGGATGCTTGGGGTGTGGCTGCATGGCTGTGAAGGAAATTTCACTGCTTAAAGAGGGCTCAAGTGTTAATATTGCATGAGGAGTGAAAACAAGAATGTCCCCATGGGCTGAACTGGGTAGAAGTTCTCACATGTGATGGGATACTGGTAGCTCTTTTTTTGTGTAATGGTATTGCTGCAGCAAAAGGATATTTTTAGAATATGTTTTTCTTAAAAGGAGTCACAGCTAAACTATTCAAAGGGGCTGTATTTATCTGCAGTGACATGCATGCAATCCCAAAAGTGCCAATACAGTGATAGAAATTCAGAACCGAATTTGTCACTTGAAAGAAGCTTTTCACTCGATTTTCTCTCATGATTTTCACTGGCATTGGAGAGGCTGGAGTCAAATCACATAGCCTTACCCCCACATTATTAGTTTGATTTAGAAAGAGCATTTACCCTCCAGTGTTTTACATGGAGCTGATGCCAACCAACCCAAACAAAAGTAGATCACTTTGGAAGAGGAACAAACTTGGACCTGTAACTAAAGGTAAGAAACAGCAGAAAAGCATCATCCAATATGAAGAGACCACTATGCCTCATTAATATTCCTTTACTTCTTCCCTACCCTTTCAAAGAGGAAAACATGACATATTTTTTAAGAAGGGAATGTTTTAGATGAAACTTTGCTACAGGTACCAAGCATAAGTACACTCCATGTTGCTCAGATGCACTTCTGTTTTAAAGCAATTGTCTATGAGGTTGTAGTGTATTCAAGGCTGTAGTGTACTTGCTTCCCAAGGAAGTGTCTTAATGTTCTTTACTTTTTGAAAAATAGTTGAGGATGAATGTGTAAATTGGGGCATTAAAATACAGTTAATGGAGTGTTTAGAAGGCTCCATAGAGGGATCTGCAGAAAAGGAGGTCAAGGGGAACTCTCATCGTTCTCTAAAACTACCTGAAAGGAGATTGTAGTTAGGTGGAGATCAGACTCTTCTCCCAGGTAATAAGTAACAGGATGAGAGAAAATGGCCTGAAGCTGTACCAGGGGAGGGTTAGATTACATATTAGGAAAAATGTCTTCACTAACAGGGAGGTAAAATTGGAACAGGCTGGCCAGGAGAGTGGTGGAATCACTGCCCTGGAAGTGTTTGAAATACCATGTGGATGTGGCACTTGGGGACGTGGTTGAGTGGTGGGCTTGGCAGAGCTGGCTTAGTGATTGGACCCCATGATCTCAGTGGCCTTTTCCAACATTAGGGATTCTATGGCTCTATGATTGGTTTGCTTACCTTGGTGCTACACTCCTTTTCCTACAGGAAACATGAAGAGTTTCTTTGGGCATATGGGGCTGTGCACAAAAGTCTCAGTTCACTTTGGGGAAAATCAGTGAAATTTTACATAGGTCTGGTAGTGGAAACTATGATCATGTGTAACATGAAGAATTGTGTTATAGCAGCAGAGTTCTGCTTATCTTGAATTGGCCTCTTTTATTTTAAAAGCTATTAATGAACAATTCTTGGGGATATAATTTAAAAACCATGACTTACTTTTCTCCTGATATGACTTTGCTAGAATGATGTGTAGAATATATTCTACTCCTTTTATTTTAAAATAAACCTAGAAACTCTTTAGTTGAGTTACCAATTGCAGTATGAATAGTGAATTAAAACACATTATGGGTTCAATTTACTTTTTAATCTTATTCACAGTATATCAGTCAATTCTGCTTCTCCTCTACTTGGACTCTCTCTTAATGCCTGTGAGTCAGGCACTTCTGCAGAGGCTAAAATGCTAAAAGATCAGCAATATTGCCAAATATATAATGAAAAAATATATTTTAATATTTAACTTTGCATTTTTTCACTAGAAACATAATTTTAAAATCAAAATTATCAAAGAGTATCCCAGTAATTATAAACATTAACTCAGAGAGGATATCTGTCCAGATATTGGCAGACCTACACAGGGAAATAATTTTTTGTTCACCAAAATTTTGCAAGTGTAGAATCCTACTCTCTCCACCTTAGTTATTCCTGATCTATAGCAGAGGGGTTACAGAAATAAAAACAATGAATGCATAATATTTTCTCTATTCTTAGAGGCACTAATCTAATTAATTAGTTTTCAGCACTGGGAATAATTAGATGGATATATACTATACCTAACACATCTTGTTTCTCATTTACATATGTTCTTAGAAAAACAAAACAAAGATTCCCCCTTGTGTTGTCTTATAACAATAGGTGTAAGAGAGTTAAGTATTCCTGTTTTTCAAACAGGTTGTCTCTCTTGTGGACTAAATTTCTCAGTTTAATGCTAGAGAAGGCATAACCCACATTTTTGTTTTGTCAGTTGGAAGAATATGCACATACCTGAAACTCTCTCCTTATTTCCCAGCTTAGTGATCTGTGAATATATGGGGGCTCCTTTGCTCTGGCTGAAATGAACTGGATCACTGAGTAGCTTTAAAGGAAACTAGCTGAGATCTTATTACTTCTTGCATGACAAATAAGGTAAGCAGCAGCAAGAACACTGACTTGGCGTGGCCCGAACCAGCCCCTGTGGACGTGTAGCCAGCATCAGGCCATCTCCATATGCTTGCCCATCTTACTGGCCATGCTGCAGACACTTGGCATTTCCAGCACCTGCCCCTCTGCAAGGCATTTCTACCTGCATTTGGTTTCTGTCAGCAGGACTGTCAAGTGCTGAGAAAGGTGTTCATTGCGTTTACAAACTCAAGATTCCAGACTTAATATATTATCTGTAGTTTCCCTCATAAGCCTTTTTTTCAGCAGAATTCTGATTGCTTAGGGGCTAGATGAAGACAAACCTGGGAGGAGGCTCAAAACCTCTCAGGGCCAAGTTCTCATCACATTATACCTCCTTCATGAATTTTCACAGCCAGTATAAAAACAAATCAGGGAATGTGAAAAGCAGCTATTTTGCTTCAGGCAGAGCAGATAGTGCTTCAGTTAGGCTACCTGCTGACTCTTTACTGTCATGTTTATTCCAATGGCTCAGAGGAGCTGGATGCTGAATTGAAAGGGCTGATTACCAAGGCCTAATCTTTCTCGGCAGAACAACCACCAGGTGTTAATTTGATATTATCACAGAGTTATAGAATGGTTTGGGTTGTAAGGGTTTTTAAATATCATCTAGTTCCACTCCCCTGCCATGCACAGGGGACCTTCCACTAGACCATGTTACTCAGAGCCCCATCCAGCTTGGTCTTGAACATTTACAGTCCACACTTTCTCTGGGCAACCTGTTCCAGTGTCTCACCACCCTTATCGTCAAGAATTTCCTCCTAATATCTAATCTAAATCAACATTCTGTCAGCTTAAGGCCATTCCCCCCAGTCCTATCACATGCCCTTGTGAAAAGTCCCTCTCCAGCCTTCTTGTCAGGTTTGTGATGGTCTAATTGGACCCTTCTCTTTTCCAGGCTGATGCTATCTTTTCCTTTTGAGCAGCAAGTCATTTTCAGCAGTGAGAGAGGGAGGATTTCCTTAGCATAGGGCTGTCAGGAGGGTCACAGATCTAGGCATATGGAAGGCCTGATTATGTTTGAAATGGTTTGGGTGCTTCTGATTTTGGACTGGACTCAACACTCCTGCAAAGATTATGTTTTGTACCTTCTTCCTATGGGACTTATTTCCATTACTAAGAGAGACAGAAGATGTTGGGATAATACTCACTAAAGGCAAGAGATTTGTTCCTCCACCACGTGAGTCCAGCACTAATCACGTAGCTCAAGGTCAACTGAACTCAGTCAGTGGGGTTGATAAGAAGTTGGGGTGCTGATGGTATGTGGGTTATTACTCAATGCTCCTTCGGATGAAAAAGAATTCAAAAGAAGAAAAATGGCTTCTAGTTGGCTTCTTTGACCTTAGAGCAAAGGGAAGTCTCATTCACTTAGGAAGTCAATTAAATGCTACTCTCCCCTGTTACCTTACTGGAAACTTGAGCTGTTTTTGAAGGTAACAGCATGGGCCAGAAGTGGGCCTAGTAGAAGCATGATGGATGTTTAGAAAGTGTCTTTGGAGCAGCTCCTGCAAAACACCTACACCTATTTCCCTTAAGAGAGACTATTAATAAGGGTTTTCTGAGAGGAGGGACAAGACTGAAATATGATATTACAATTTACAGACTGGTTACTGTGCTACTAGGTTCCCATTATTTATGAGTTGTGCCTGCCAGCACCCTGCAAGAAATCACTGTTGGAGAACCTTGCTCATGCACATGCCCCAGACACACACGTGGACACGCTCAGGAGCTGTCCTCTCTTTGATAATCAGCAGACTCTGAGCTTGTGGTCCTGCATTCCTTGTGGATTCAGCTTCCCAGACCTCAGCAAAATGGGCAAGAGAAGTTAAATTTTGGCTCTCTGATTTGTGATTTCATATAATACAATAAAGGATGTTTCAATGAACAACAGAATAAACTTAAAAAGGAATAATTTAAAAAATGTGGAAATTAACCTGAGGAACTCGCTTCCCAGGACAGCATGGAGGCCACCTAAAAATTAATAAGCTAGATCTTTGAAGGTCAATGAGAATTATCTGCCACAATATATAATTTTTATATGGGATAAAAAGGCAAAGCCATAAATTATTATGTCTTTAGGTTAAAGGCAAATATATATTTTATTTGTATTTATATGTATTTTATATGTAGAAATAGCTAATGAGGATTATATAAGAAATCTTCTCCCTTAGGCTTATTGCTTTGTAATAATCCAACATAGGTCTTTCATCTTCATTCAAATCATCTCTAACTGGCCACAAGGCAGAGACGCAGTACTGGGCGAGATGGACCACAGGGGAGATCTGCTCTGGCCAGTCCTACATTTCCAATTCACTTCACCAGCCTCAGCAGCAGTAAGAGAAGGCACTTCTCATTCACTCTAAGGCTTTCTTTATTGCACTTCTGCCTTGCAGAGAGGCCTTGACTTGTAAGCTTGAATTTATGTTCTATTTAATGCCCTTCTCCATTACCAAAGCAATATAAAGAGAGCTTTAAGGGAAGTGAGAATCAAGTTCAAGGAATGCAGGATATTGCATGCTTCAACAAAAGGATGTGTCCTACAGTCTGCATTTTCTAATCTGTATAATTTCATCAGGTGTTTTGAAGGAAGCCTTTCAAGCATACTGAGATAGATTTGCTCAAACATCGTCACTAGCAGTTTCCAGATAACTGTGTCTGCTATTCTTTCTGCGAAGGCATATTGTAGCAATACATGAAGCTTGAATATACCTGTAACATTCAGACATTATAGTTGTTTCCAAGTAGCAAATAAGTATTTCAAAGATAAGAGGAAGAATTGCCAAAGAGAATCTAACATTTTAAAAGATAAAGGGGAATATGGTTGAGCTTCTAAATTCAGAGTGACCTGACAAGCACTTTCAGCTACATTTGCAGTCATGCTGCAAGTTGCTCCACGTTTTACAAGATCAAGTCTGGAAGTCCAACAAAATCAGTTTATATTACAGGAAGTCATTTGTGAAGACCTTGACCTAAATTCTTTGACAAGTGTTTTAGAATTCAATCTAGTATGCCTTAGCTTTACTTTAAGAACTATGTTTATTTTTTTAAAATTGGCATAATCCATTCATTCATTCATTCATTCGTTCGTTCCTTCCTTCCTTCCTTATCTTTAATTCACTTCAAATTTATTAGACCTTATAAAAATTTGCATTTCAAAGATAATGCTTTGATTTAGGCAAAGATGAAGGATGAAAACTGAAGGATTAACATTTGGATAGTATTTGGATTTTGGTGGATGTAAGCCCTGATTCTTATTTCCTGTTTACTGGCATATCTCTTCTGGTATCAGAAGTATATTCCAGAATATGCTACATCTTGACTTCAGTTCACCAGGTTTACAATGGCAAATTAAACAGCTTTTCCCCAGACCTCAGATGACAAATGAGCAGCTACATATTTGTAAACTGGGTAAAATTCTTCACTAGTTCCTCACATGGGAGAATATTCTTTGATACTAAAGATCTCAGAAAAAAACCTCCTTTCCCCAGAGAAAAACCTTCAATCCTTTTGTCTAGGTTCACCTTCCTAATTTTCTTCTGCACCCTTGTCTCCAGAACCTTTATATTCCGTATAGATTTAGTGTGTCTAAAAGGCAGGTATCAATTCTCCCTCTCTGTGTCTTGGGCTTTGTCTTTTCACATCTTGATTTACATGCCAACATTACTTTTACCAGTGTGGTTATTAGAATAATATTTGCTAACTAACTTGTGCTCCTTCTCCAGCCCCTTGAACTACCCAAACAAATATAAAAGACTCATTTGCTCTGGCACTCACCTCAAAGTCTCTCTATGCTGCATATTGCATCCAAGAATCTGGGTTTCAGCACTTAGGATCTGCTGAACAATACCTCACAGGGTACAGAAAGATTCTGAGACTGAACCACCTGTCAGGTTTTTTTTCCCCAAATAAATTGTGATGGAACAGGCATAGAACATATGGATAAAGTTACCTATATCGAATCACAGACATCTGATAGAGAAGCCGCAGGTGTAAAGAACGTGCAAAATTGTATATGGAGATCTACCAAGTCAATACTCAGAAAGTTGTCCAGCATAAAAGAATGTCTCATGTGAAATGCTCAGTGTACACAAGCAAAAAGTTTTGTAAACTTAAGAAATCTTAATTTAAATATAGACACAAGTAAAAGCTAAACTAGCAAGTTTTCTTTTTTTTTCTTTTTGCATATTTTTGTTAGGTGCTTCTTCTCTGCCTAAAAAAATGAAGTCCAGAGTGCAGTTGGTGTAAGTCCTCATATGGATTTCAAGCAAGACAAAGATAGTGTCAGACACTGATCCAACTGAACTAAGGACCCACGTACTTTGGGAGTTGGCTTTGGGGGAAAAATTCTTACACAGATACACAGAAGACAACTAGGGAGAACACTAGTCCAAACACAATAAAACGGAATACAAAACACCAACATATATATGCAGATCAGGAATCAATCTTTCACACTGATCCTACATTCCTTGCATAGCTTTGTCTATGCAGAGAATGCGGGATGTGGCCCTTCAGTCAGATTTTTTGCAAATGAAGGGAAGATTATTTGCAATGGTAACGTTTTAAGTTGTTTTGGCATCAGCACAAATTATCGGGGGCAGGATCAGATTCCCACACAAATATGGAAGCTCTCTAGCGAGCAAGGCGGGATGAGAGAACAATACAGCAGATTAATTCTTGTCCAGTGACCAAAAAGAAGGGAAATCCTAGTTATTACACACTTCCAAAACTTTCATTACCTTTTCAAAGAAGAAAGACTACAGTTTATATTATCCCCAAAACCAAGGGAACATTGCTAGAAAAATCTCTTTCTCAAAAGGAAATGTCCTTCAGCAGAAATAAATTCTGAGATGGAACCAAAAAAGAAACAACTGAAGCTTGGTAAGAGCCAGAAAGAGAACCATGTAATTCAAAAAAATAAAGTAGCAGTTCAAATGATACTGCAGGATGCACAAACACTAGTAGATAATCTCACAGATGACTTCACAGAGCCCCTCATCGACCCAGGTAATTCTTGATTCCATTAGAAAACAGAGAGAATAATACTAGAAAAGAAAATTAAGAAAACATCCTTCCTTTTTTTTAAAATAAAAATCAAGATCATCTCCCCTCCCCCCCTCTATCTGGAAGCAGGTTAGCTAACCTTAACAGTCTCAATTTAAAATAAA
>VZRX01016293.1:0-10586 GCA_013398075.1 Notiomystis cincta
ACACAAGAAATTCTTCTATATACACCCACATCTTGTTTTCTCTATATTCTCTTTATTTAAAGATGGCTACTTCAGATACAATTCCTAATCACAAAGTCCCTGATCCATTTGTTACTAGAAGCTTCTGGGATTTACCAAAGCAATGATTCCTCTTTCTCTGTCTGGTCCTTTTTTTCCCCTATGCTGGTATGATGCCAGGAGTCTCTATGATTGAGAAAACATGGAAAGAAGGATATTCAATATAAAACACTCCATTAATAATTCTGTTATCCATTTTGCTAATCTGCCATGTGGAATGTCTGTGAAGAACTCAGGGCATGCAGAAAACTGGGGGTTGAACAGAACATCCATATAGGAAGTCAAAATATGAGGTGTTTCAGTGCATTGAATTAGCAGAACAATTATTCCCTTTTGTTGTATTAGTTTTTTACCAGCTCAGTGCACTGAAATGTTTGTGCCAGGCAATGGCCAAGGGAGAGGAGGAAAGGTTTGGCCAGAGGCAAGAGGTGGCAAGAAGGCAGCCAGTAGCCAGATGGCTTTGGGGTGCTAAGAGCCCCAGGCTGCATTTCCTGCTGCTCTCACTGGCTTGGCAGGAGGTCAGATGGGGAGCAGTGCTATGTAAGGAAATGGGAACACACAGCTGCAGGGAAAGGAGAGCAGAAGCACTCCAGTGGCCCTCTAAACTAGTTTAAACCACTAGAGTGACTAGTGCCCTACGTCTTTCAGTTCTGTTTCCAAAGGTGACATGCTTACATATGATCAATTCCCTCAGATGGATTAGTGAAGATATTTCAAAGGATTCCTGGTCAGAGATCACTAAGCAATCTCACTGTTAACATCTAACCTGCCCACTCAAGCTTCCATCAAGCACGGAAAGGCCTGACAAGAATTTAGCCTAACCTGTAACGTGAGGAGAACTGATAACAGAGAAATGGTGAAGCTGAGCTGCACACCTGCGTTAACCAAAAAGTCAGCTTTCCCTTTGATTCTGTCAATAACTAAGGTGCTTTTGTACATCTGTAAAACATTTTTCCCTTTTTCAGCCCATAAAAATTCCTATTGAATCAAAGGGTCTGGGAGTTAGCCCTAAGTGTGGTATACCAAATTTAAGTTACAGCTCTGCGAGGAAAAACACTCTGAGGAAGGAAAGGAGAGAGAGAAAATATTGTTTCTGTTTAAAACAAAGAAAAAATCTAGCTAAAGATTTATTGACTTCACTTTTGGTTTAAGCTCTCTAAATATCTTACTAATTAGTATGCAGTGTCACTCCGAGAGAAATCAGGAAAAGAGAAAATCAAAGGCAGCAGAAAAGTCAGGAGTTCCACTTCTCACACTACTTGTTGCAGTCTTTTCCAACTCTTTGTGTCCTGCACTTTAGAGAGGGGACTCAGCCATAAGACCTCAACTCTTTGTGGAGAAACCTGAGCCAGTTTGTGCCACACTGTGCCCTCAAGTGCACGAGTGCAGTGTCACCAGAACTGCATCCAAGCACTTAAATGTTCTTTAGTTTATAAATAACAGATTAAATATTATCTATGAACTTCCAATATTTGCTTTTGAAACAGATGATTAAAATTACTAACAGTGGCTTTGTGTAGCATAAAGGTGTTTTCCTAAACTTGTCTAGGGAGTATATAATTGTATTTCATTGGCTGATACAATAACTAACAACATTTTCTTCTGCAATTGACTGTTATACTAATACAATTATATGAGCCCATTTCTTCAGCTAATTAAGTCACATATAAGTATTCTCATGTGTGTTAGTTGAAAACTGCATCAAGTAGCAAAAACGTCAGCACATTTCAAAGATGTTGCTTTCATACCTTGCTGGGATTCAGCCTGTAATCATATTTATAATTCCTCTGACCCTATGCCCCTCAGTGGAGTCAATTTACAGCACTTTCATAAAACTTTCAAAATTGTACTTGATACAAAACTGTCTGCATGCAATAGTAGGAAGACTTAAAATAAAAACCAAGCTAGTAAGAACTAAAAAAAAAAAGGGGAGGAAAAAAAAACCAAACAACAACAAAACAGATAAACCATGAAAAATGTAACCCAAAACCACACAGATCATGAAGTCTAGAAATGAAACTATTCAAACAGATGTGCTCTGATTTCTAACTTAGTCTGTAGACTAGACCAAATGATACCATTTATCCAAACCTTCCTATTCGTAAAGTCCTTGGAACATTATGTAACAACTTCTGACAGACAAAAACCTTTTGTATAATACTAATAATTGCACAATCCCACATGAAACTGTAGAACTGGTAAATGACCCTGCTACATGAACAGGTAGGATTCCATTATTCTATTAGAGAGCATTCCTGGACACTTATTCAACAGTGACAAATCGAAGCTCCTGTAAAAGGAGCCGAACTCCTCCTTGCTTTCCCCCCAGGGGTCTCTGTTAGCACAACCTCTATCACAGAGCAGCTCAGGGGGCGCTCAGATGAGCATCTCCGCTTGTTTCTTTTCGTTATCTCGGGAGCTGTCGGATATTTTCTCAGGTGGCCGCACAACGCGGGGTTTGCTGGGCCTCAGAGCTGCTCTGTGAATCAAGTGGTGCCACAGTGTCACCTACTGGGAAGTTCTGCCTCTGCCTCTTTTTACAGGGCCAACGAATGTTAAATAACTGAAGGAAAATCGGTGTGGTTTTGGTTTTTACCTTCTTTCTGATATTCCACATTCTTGTCCACTCTACTCCTACTAAAAGATTTTTTAATCTAAAAATCAAGCAATAGTTCAGAGTAGAACAATAAATACCCTGGACTTTTCCTCAGACTGTCATTTGAAATGTATCTGGTGGGTGTTTGGTCTTAACTGTCTGATTTAAACTTATACTGAGTGAGATGCTGTTCTTTTGATTCCATGCCAACATCTCAATGCAAGTTTCTCATACTTTAATGACTTTTCCTTTTTTCACTACAATGACACACATTTTCAGCTATAAATATTTCCATGTCCTCTTAGGAACTCTAATGATTTCAGAAAAGAGTTTCAAACAGATGATTCTGTCAGTACCAATGAGTTTTTGCAAGGATGGCACTAGCTGGTGCAGTGGGATCAGGGAGCATAAAGTTGTGGGTTTAAAATTTATTTTTAAATTATTTGACTCAATACAGGTGCAAAGACAAAAATGTAATTTTGGTTTTCTTTAAATCACTTTCGGATTAGAAGTGATAGGAAAGTATCTTAACTAATTAGCTGCACTAGAGGTAGAACAACAGCTAAAACTGTTGTCTCTAATTACTTAATCACTGTTATATGGAGGAATTCATTCATGGTGTGGAAATTGTTGAGGGTTTGGGGGTTTTTTGATGATGTCCTAAAGGAAACGTTATCATTTCCTAATACCGTTTTTCCTCAAGTGGCACTCACTCACCCCAGTACCCCGGGGAAGAATGTTCCAGTGGTTTGAGGAATGGGGAGGGAGAGAAGAGTGCCAGGAATATTTCACTGCTTTTGGAGCTGCTGCAGTCCCTGGGAGGTGACTCTGGATGGCTGCACTGGGTCCCTGCACGGCTTCTTGCCTCCTGCTTGCACAAAGTGGGGGCTCAGGACTTGTGGATGCAGGCACAGAATTCTTCTCAACAAATACTGTGATTTGTATTGCTCTGTAAAACTTCTATAATATGCTGTCAAACACAACACACCAGGGTTTGGGGGGTTTTATGTTATTCCCAACTACAGCTACACTTGGTATTTATTCCTACCAGCCTTTTAAAGGTCAAAAACTCAACTAGATCATTTAGAATATAATCTGTTTTGCTGGCTGAAAAAGTTATAAGAATGCAAAGTATAAATAACAGCTAATCACAAAAGTTTACCCTGTAGCACACAGTGGCATTTTGCTGCTTTTAAATATTTATAGTGTGTGATTAACTCAAAATGTTAAATGGCAAAAAAAAGTTTCTTACAACATTACCCCCAAAAAACCAATAAATCTGAGATAAAGAGGAATTAGCCAAAGAAACTGTGTTGCTAAGAATCTTGAATAAGAATTGAGTTAATCCTATTCTAAAATTAATTATTTTCCATACTGCTAGCCAGACTTTTGTATTAAATGTACAATTTCCTGATTAAAATAGGAATTCTTCCAGGATAATCTGTTTCTATACCTTGAATTCACTATTTTTTAAATATTTCAAAAGTGAATTGTTATCCTGTCACATAAGAACACAGAGAAGAGGGGGGACAGTAAAACCAAACAAGGCTGTGCAAGATCTGTATGGAAAAAGAACTGAACTTTACTTATCTCAGCTTCATAATGGTATTTTTTCTTTAGAAACACCTGGATTTCTAGGGTTAGCAAAAGCAAAAAGTAGTACGTCCCCTGACTAACTTTTCAATGAGCCCTATCTATTTTAAGTATTTTTGTGATCAAACAGAACTGGCAGACCTAAACTAGCCACAAAACGGGCTTTCAAAAGAAAATGTTGTTCATATTCACATGAGTAGCAAGAGCTGGACCAGTGGTGTGCAAAAAGAAAACAGTGGTGAAATATTACCATCTGCAGAAGACAAAATAAGCCCAATCTCAAAGATAAAATAAACAGGATTATTCATGCCTAGTGCCCCTCCCTGATAAATCAGTGAACTGAAACCAAAGTTACATCACTTGTGATTTTGAGTTTTTTTCATTTTTTATTTAATGTGCTTAAAGATGTATGCTGCATTAACTTCACCCTCCTTGGCTGCCCCAAATGGCTCCTTAGGAAATTGTACTCTGTAAACAAAACAAATCTCTTTAACTTAGGGCTCCCTTACAATGTCACAAGACTTCTTGCTTGCTTTAAAATAAAAAGTGTGAGGACAGAGGGCATTTAAAGCAATCTGTGGTTGATTGAGTAATTTTGACCAAATAGTAGTAAGTGAAGCACAATTAAAAAAATTTTAGCACATTTATTATGCACAATATAAAGTTTCCTCATCAGACACTTGAAATAAAATGATCAAAAGTTTCTTCAATAGTAACATAAGAAAAGATGATCACAGACTATGTGATAGCTTCACTTCATATTTTTACAAAACAGCTCATTGTGAGGCTGTAAAGAGGAGTCAGAGGTATCATTATCTTAAGGGAGCAACATAATGAGGTAAAGAGGAGCCTTGGTTAACTCTTATTTTCTCAGACACAAAACTTTTATGTCCTATTCTTCAAATGCATTGGGAAAAAAAAACATTATTTTAACGTTTAGAATTCTGCTTCTAGCCAAGACTACATTCTCCACCCTGACTCTAATATTGGGTACTTAAGGAAAGGCAGAAAATCGCTATCAAGTCTTATTCCTGTCAAGATGTATATTCATATATTCAGCTGCAAGATAGTAACCTACAGAGCTGAGCTATTTCCTTACAAACAGCCCAGTACTGCTGGAGTCCACAAGATGGAGCAGAACTTATCTCTAGCAGCCTTTAGCAAAAGTAGCTTAAAGCCTATACTTAGCTCATCTGAATCATGGGTGAATAAGAGGCTGCTGATCTCTGAATTCTCAACAAAAATATAAGAGCTTCTGTGTGCTTTGTGCAACACAAGTTGTTAAATTGTCAGTGTCTAAGAAGCCAAGAAGACATAAAGCAGCTTATATTAGGGGGAAAAATATATTTATACATATTATATATATTATATATATATATTGCTGCAAGACTACGGAAAGTGACTTTCAATTCTCTATACTCTCTTCCTTCTCCTATTTCTAAAACAAAACAAAACAAAAAACTTTCCTCTATGTGGCACAAAAAGCTCATATGCAGCATCTACAACCTCGTGACTAAAAGAGTGACATATCTCAAGCACATGCAGCTGCTGGATGGAAAAACAGTTAACGAGCCACACATCAGTAGGCTCCATCAATACCTGAGGCACACAGCAAGATCAAATTTTCATACTGGGGTAATTTCAGTTCCCCTTCACGATAGGTCTTTCTACCAAACCCAGCCCACACAGATTAATGAAGTGTCTTTACTGAGTGGTTGTTTCCATGTCAGGGACGAGGACAAGCCCTGCTCACAGCACTGCACCTGTCACACCACTGCTCCACTTTAAAGCCTTGAATCACAGGCAGAGTAACAGAGATCTCTAAGCTGTCACAACTTAACTGTGTAAACCTGACATGTCAATACACATTCATTTTTTTTATTGAAAATTATGTGTGGGGATACAGACAGCAGCAAAAATCTGTACTTTTTGTTACTTTTCTGACTTGCTGAAAGGTAAACTCTTTCTTCATCTTTCACGCCCTTGAACTCTGAACACCAAGCGAAGCGCTCAGTCCTGGCCGGCCTTGCCCTGCCTCTGTGTGCAGGTGCTTCACGCTGTCTCCGGGCTCCAGGACTTGCCCTGATTCCCGGAGCCTGCCCGGCCTTCAGCACCTGCCCAGGCTCCCGGGTCCCGCCCGGATTCCCGGGTCCCGCCCGGATTCCCGGTCCCCCCTCGCTCCCCACCCTCACTCGGGGCGGGGGCGGCCCCCTCGCGCCGGGCCGCGGTCATGTGACCCGTCCAAGATGGCTGCCGGGGAGCGCCGCGCCGCGCCCGCCGCGGGCAAGGAGGAAGACTTTGAGATTATTGACAAAAAACAGCTCCCTGACGCGGCCGAGCTGAGGAGCGAGGAGAAAGCGAAACCGGAGGAAGCGAGGTGGTCTGCTCCGATCTTGTCGCTGGCCAGGAAAGCCTCGGAAAACTTGGCGCTGAGCTATGGCAGCGCCCTGAAGTCCGCATCCCTGGTGGGATTGGTGTCCAAGGGCGGCAGCAGCGACAGCCCGGCAAAGACAAGTACGGCTCCGCTTCTTTCGTAAACTCGCTTTTGTGGTGCGCAAATGAGTTCGCTCCCGTAAGTGCTGCCGGGTCGTGTCAGTGGTGCATGGGTGTTACTTGGAATTTCGTTTTTTAGGATGCTGCAGTTTTGTATTGAAGTAAAATTAAACAAGCGGCACAAATGTAGAACTTAAGAAATGCGTTATAACCAGAAGAAGCCTAAACTCTGATATTTGGAGAAATTTACTTTTGTTTTATTTGCTGCCTTTTCTCCTTCTCCTTAAAGATCTCCTCACCAGCAGCTCGGCTGCACTGAGGGATCTCTCAAAATTCCACATCCTCCCTCGTGTGCTGCTGGTTCCATGAAGGAATTCGCTGTACCTTTCCTGTCAGAGACTAGACAAGCAAACTAAGATACAGATTTGTTATAATTACTTTTTAACCACAGTAAAAATGCCTTCAGTTTAGCCACAACTTGCTTTGTTCCACATTGGCATTTATGGATCTAGCAGCCCTACAGATTTGTGGAACAGGTCTCGTGGAACTTAATTAAAAGGGCTTTAGTTGAATCATATGGAAAATAAATCTCAGTAGTAGTCATAACATGGAAGAAAAAAAACAAAACCATTCAAATGCAGCAGAAATTGGGCCTGGAGCCTTGTACTCCAGAGTCTCAGGCTGGTGCTTAATTGTTGTGGAGCACTGGAGCTCTGCTTTGCTCTGTTTGGTGCTGACCCTTTTGTTTTTAATGGTATTGAGTATTCAAAGGGAAGTTCCACGTGGCTGAGTTGGGACAGCGTGGGGAAATGTTACTGCTGATGGACTTCATTTTCTGTGAAAACTGCTCAGTGTTGCATAGCCAGAGTTGAAGATTAATTGTCCTGAAAAAATGGACTTTTCTTTTCCTGCGTCTCAAAGTCCCACACAGACTTCTCACAGGTTTGTTTCCTGAGTGCCCATCTGGGATCTAACCTGACAAAGGGCAGAATATCCCAGTTTCTTTGTTTGCATTTGGAATAGTGCTGTGAATAGATGTGACTCAAAACAATGTGCAGCATTTCACAAGGGGCAGGGAATAAAATATTCTCTTACCTGAAATGAAGCTCCCATATTTAATGGAGCTTTTACTATAATCTTTCAGCTTCTTTCTTGTAAATTAAAGGAACACCCCATGACCTCCCCAGATTGTTCAAAGGATTTGGATAATATAATGATGAGTTTTATGGAAAATACTGTACAAGAAATCTGTTAATAACTTGTATATGAAATATGAACAGGCACTAAGGCACCTGATCTACCTGTTCAATATTATTTTACCTTTGACCAACCACTATAAATATAATTTACAGCAGGTATTTTTAAGGAGTAAGCCAAGGCCTGCAAGACCACTTGTGGAAAACTTGGAGCTTGTTCCCTGCTGAAATCTTTTTCCAGAGATTTTATAACCTCTACCTGCTACTTCAGATCTCTTTATGCATTCTAAACACATAAACCCCATCCTAAAACCAGTGTCTGCCACTGAGGAAATTGTGTCCTGCCTTACAGAGAGGCCAGAAGCTTCAAATCTAAAGAAAACGAATCAAGAAAGACTTGCAGTCCCAAAGACCAAGGGATGGAGAACTGTGAGCTTTCCTTTGTGCTTCAGTGTTTTCTGACTTCAAAGTGTGCTGAATAATTACAGTAAACAAGGCATGTGGCTTCAAAAAGATGTTGAAACAAATCTCTTGAGTTGAATGAGATACAAAACTGTGTGACTGCATTCTTACAGATTGCAGCATCACATCTGTGATCTTTTGCACTTGGGTAACCTGATTCCTAATCTTTGGTGCTTTGCTTTGGTAGTGTGTCTAATACCTGTTTATTTTGCATGTAACCAACCTGCACAGTTTGCAAAAGATGTACTTGACTGTGTATATTTGCAACAGTCTAAAAATTGTTCAAGTAATTATTGAACCTAATGCAATCTCATATCAAGACACTTCTTAGTTTAAAATTGTGTTCATAAAGAGCATTTCATTCATGGTATTTTATTTTTTTAAGTCTTGTGGGTAATACATTTATCTTGAGCAAGTTGTAGAGGCAAAATATTCTTGATAAGGAAAAATCCAAATTCAAAAAACCATCAAAATGGTTAGCATTGCTTTGAAACATCCCAAAATGCTCGCTGATTTTCTGTTTGTGCAGCTTTTTTTCTGTTCCTGATGTGTAACCTGACAATATTGAGATCAAAATTCTAAATCTCACAGTGCTTCTAATCCTCAGCCTCATGTCAACACATTATATACACTTTTGAGGCATCCATTGGCTATGGATAATATACAGTATATTCCTATATATATATGTGTGTATGTATAATATACTGTATATTGATTATATACTATATATACTATTGTATGTAGTGTATATATATAATTAACCATGGAGTAGCCTGCAAAGATGACAGCATTTTGTGTGTATTGTGGTTAAGGTCCGTTAGATTAGAATGACTCTGTTTTCCCTCTTCTGACACAAGGAGGAGTTTTGCTCATTTTTAACCTTAAATTAACATTGTGTACACAACAAAGAAAGTAAAATTAATGCCAAAGAGACTTTTGCACGATCTTAAAAACAGTGTTAACCATCTTGAGTGTGATTTACACAGGGCTGGGCCTTCTGCCACTGCTGTTTCTGCAGAGTGTGGCCATGTGTGACCCACAGGTGACAGCAGGACTGTCCTACTGCAACAGCAGTGGATTAAAAGGTGATTTTGGTGGCCACTGAGCTGTGGTTGGCAGCTCCTGTCAGAGCCTGTAGGTGCCTTAAGGAGCAAGGGAGCTGCTCCTGGTCCCACTCCCCCTGTTGTCCCAAAACACTTGGTCTGCAAGAGGCCAATCCATGCACAGAGTGGAAGGATTTGATTTATTTACAGCTTTCCATAGAAAGGGGGCTGGGTGGCAAATCCACAAAGCCAGCGTGACTACCAAAACTTTTCACTATTTTAGAAAACAAAGGCATTAATATTTATTAGATAGAAATTCCCTAGTTCTCTTACTAATTACTATTCTATCTTCTGTTGGTCAATGATATCCTCACTTCTCGTGCTCAGTCCACCTGTTCTTTTGGGTCAGTGGGTTTCTTGGTCGGGGTCACAATCTGCCCCTGCCAGAGTTACCTCCTACCCAGCCGGAGCTGATTGAGCACAGTTGCTGAGTTGACTTTATGAGTTTCTTTCTTATCTTGTGGGTTCTGCCAAATGTCATAAAATCATAGAACAGGCTGGGTTGGAAGGGACCCAGCAGGATCACTGAGTCCAACTCCTAGCCCTGTACAGGACCATCCCCAAGAGTCACACCAGGTGTCTGAAAGTGTTGTACAAAGGCTCCTTGAGCTCTGTCAGGTTTGGGGCTGTTACCGCTTCGTGAGGAGCCCGTTCCAGCGCCCAGCCACCTCTGGATGATGAACCTGCTCCTGCTCGCACCCTAAACCTCCCCTGGCTCAGCCTCAGGCCGTCCCTGCGGCGAATAAATTCTGTATCCTTTGAGTCCGCTATCAGTGCTACATCCTTTTGTAGACCTCCCCGAGGTCTGAGCCCTAAAACTGAACAAGGCAATTCTACCGACAAGTGATTGGCCTTTTTAACACCTGGGCATCACTTACGGCTTGCTCGTTAGCTGATGTTTCACGGGTTAAATCACCCTTCTCGTTGCTTAGGCTTGAAACTGTACAGAGATCGAAGAACATCCTTTCTCGAGTAACTCTGTACTTATTCCACATTTTGCAACACGCCCCGGCCGAGGCGAGCCCGCCCCGCGCCCCTCGCGCTGCTCTAAGATGGCGGCCGGCC
>VZRX01016293.1:11856-33610 GCA_013398075.1 Notiomystis cincta
GGCCGTGTCCTCCCCGGGGGCGGGCGCGGCGCTGAGGGGGGGTTTACCCGGCTCGCCCCCGCCGCAGGATGGAGGCCCAGCGGGGGCACCGCGGCCAGAGGGCTCTAAAAGCTTTGCAGCGTCTCCGTGCAGATTCTCCCCAGGTACTCGGCACTGGGGAGGCCACACCCCGAGTGCTGTGGCCAGTTCGGGCCGCAGGATGGAGGCCCAGCGGGGGCACCGCGGCCAGAGGGCTCTAAAAGCTTTGCAGCGTCTCCGTGCAGATTCTCCCCAGGTACTCGGCACTGGGGAGGCCACACCTCGNTACCGCTTCGTGAGGAGCCCGTTCCAGCGCCCAGCCACCTCTGGATGATGAACCTGCTCCTGCTCGCACCCTAAACCTCCCCTGGCTCAGNGGAACAGGGCTGGGGAAGGAGCACAAGTCCTATTAGTCCTGAGGGAGTGGAGGGCGTTCAGTCTGGAGAAAAGGAGGCTCGGGGTGGCCTTATCACTCTACAAGCCCCTGACAGGAGGCTGTAGCCAGATGGGGATGGCAGCCAGGGATAAGATGAGAGGATATAACCTTAAACTGCATCAGGGGAGGTTTAAGTTGNGATTGGCCTTTTTAACACCTGGGCATCACTTACGGCTTGCTCGTTAGCTGATGTTTCACGGGTTAAATCACCCTTCTCGTTGCTTAGGCTTGAAACTGTACAGAGATCGAAGAACATCCTTTCTCGAGTAACTCTGTACTTATTCCACATTTTGCAACACGCCCCGGCCGAGGCGAGCCCGCCCCGCGCCCCTCGCGCTGCTCTAAGATGGCGGCCGGCNATGTTGATTATACATTGGAACGGGCAGCCCAGGGAAGTGGTGAGGGTCACTGTCCCCAGAGCTGTTTAAAGAAAAACTGGATCTGGTACTCAGTGCTCTGGCCTAGTTTGGATCACACTTTGGACTCGATGATCTCAGAGGTCTTTTCCAACCTAATTGACTGAGAGACTGTAAAGCAGCTTTCCTTTCCCTACCCGTGTGCCCCCAGGTGCACGGTGTCACACCATGGAGGAGCGTGCCAACCTCATGAACATGATGAAGCTCAGCATCAAAATCCTCATCCAGTCAGCCCTGAGCCTGGGCCGGACCCTGGACTCCGACTTCCCACCGCTGCAGCAGTTCTTCGTGGTGCTGGAGCACTGCCTCAAGCACGGCCTCAAAGGTGGGCACTGGCTGCCAGGTGGAGGAGAGGCAGGTCAAGGTCTCCTGTCGTGTCCTGCTGTGGCTCCAGCTTGGCTTCTTGACATTATTAATTCTGTAAAGATAAGATGCTAGTCAGTATTACAGATACATGGTTACCCTTGTACACCCTGGATTTTGTGCCTCCTGAACTGTCAGAGTATTTTTAATGCCCCCTTTCCACAGACATGTTATAAGCTGGTAAGACAGAGTAACAAAGTAAAATTTGTCTAAAATTCTGGAGTTGGAAGCCTGTCATTTTTCCTCACAGATCTCTCTGTATGCTCCCTTTAGTGAAGAAGACTTTTATTGGACAGAACAAATCGTTTTTTGGTCCTTTGGAGCTAGTGGAAAAACTTTGTCCTGAAGCATCAGATATAGCAACTAGTGTTAAAAATCTGCCAGAGTTGAAGTAAGTTAATTGTTGGTGATGATGCATTTTGCTCATACTGCTGGGAAAAGGAATCCTTGGTGTAGTCTCTTGGCTTCCTTAACAAGCTCATGTTCCCAAAGGAAAAAATAGGGCATGTAGGAGGCATTGACTTCTCCAAGAGATAAGGAGGATATCTCAAAATATTCAGAGCTTCTGACTCAAACAATGCTGTCAGATTAAAAACAGCATTTGGATAACCTTGCTAAAAACAACTGAAGTCTTCACAGGTATTTTTTTTCCTCTTTTTTCCCCCACTTTCATGATTTTATGTCATTTTGTGCATATGCTGTTAGTATTTGGTTTGAGTAATTCAGGATGATGGAAATAGACTTGGTTTTAAAGCTAGGATGTGTCAATGGTTGGGTTGTGGTGGTAATTGACAATATGTATGGTTTTCAAATTAAGAAGACTTTACAATATACTTTCCCTGAAGAATTGAATATACTTAAATGCTCTTGTGTTCTGGAAAGAACAGTTCATTTCCCCGGGGATTTGTTGTTATTGTTGTCATTGTTGTTATTTAGTAAATAATGTCCTTCCCCTCACTTTGTAAAGTGAGAATTTTGAATTGCACAAATCTAGTTAATGAAACCTCTTGGTTTTACCGAAACATGCAACTTTTCATTTTAGGACTGCTGTGGGCAGAGGCAGGGCTTGGCTTTATCTTGCACTCATGCAGAAGAAACTGGCAGATTATCTCAAAGTACTGCTGGACCATAAGCATCTGTTAAGGTAACAGCAGAGATGTTCCTGAATATTCCTGAATATTCCTGAATCACTGACACCTCCTGTGGCTCCAGGGAGAGTCATTAACTGACCAGTTTAAGCTTGTTCTGGCAGCCTGCAGAGGAGCAAGGGGTTAATTGTTTTTGCAGTGAAGCTACAGAAGAACTTGCAGAGTATTTTCTTGGGAGAGTTCTCAATCTTCTGCCTTATGCAACAAACGAGTGAGAACTCAGCTGAGTTTTGTAAAGGCTACATTATTGTTTCTATGATTTCAGTGATGGAAATGCCATTCAGATTGTTTGATGTCCATTGATGCCTTATGCTGTTTCTTCCAGTGAATTTTATGAACCTGATGCATTGATGATGGAGGAGGAAGGAGCAGTTATTGTGGGTCTGCTGGTTGGACTGAATGTTATTGATGCAAACCTTTGCTTGAAAGGAGAAGACTTGGATTCCCAGGTGAAGATTAAAGCTTAAACAGGATCAGTTGGTATAAGATTCTAGTAGAATTAAGTACATCTATAAATACTTCATTGAGATGGGTCCAGATTTCTTTCCAGCACGGCCTGTGTTGAAGCTTGTTGTGTTTCCCTCAGTGAATCAAAAGAAACTACATAAGTAGCAGTTGATGGAAATACTGTCAAAACTAATAATTGCCAGGAAACTGATCTCACATAATATAGTACTTTGATGCTTTTATGACAAATGTTAGCTTGCATGTGTGCATCAGTTAGGAAGAATATAGGTATTATTTGTCTTTTTAAAGCAAAACTTCAGATTTTTATCATTTTCCAAGTATACAGTAATGCCTGCTTCTACACATAATTGCTCTGTGAAGGTGTGTTAATATCTTAAATGTATTTTTCAGGTTGGAGTGATTGATTTTTCCTTGTACCTTAAGGAAACACAGGACAGTGATGGCAAACAGTATGTATGGTGAATTAATAATTCTACATCATTACAGCTTTTGTAGAACAAACCTGTCAGACAGTCTGTGGGAGGATGGGAGTGCTGGAGATCTCAAACTATTAATCATCCAGAAAGGAGAACCCAAACCAGATTTTGTTATCTAAACAAAAGTAATGTCTTTCAGAGACTGAATTTGTGGTAGTTTTAACAACAATTTGGAGACTTTTAGGCTTGAGCTGGGACACAAAATATTAGATTGTGGTTTTATTTGGTTTTAGAAGAGATGATTTGCCAAGTCACCCATTGCTAACTCACTGCTTTGTTTCTAAGCACAGTTTCAGAAACCCTCTCAACTAAGTAGATGTCTTTGAGGGAATGATCGGTTATGAAAGAAAAAAATGTAATTTTAAGTTAATATTATATTTGAGACTGCAGTTAGCAGCACAGGATCAGGTCTTCTAAGACCTGTAGCAAATGAAGAGATCTTCATTTTTTATGTGCTTCTGTCAATTCAGAGCACTTCACTGTGGAGCTGCTGAGAAACAGCCAAGCAGCTGCTTCACCTCCCTGGTGCTTCTGATCCAGCTCAGACACAAATATTTTTATAAGGAAAGGATAAAAGATTTTAGCTCTGTTTGCAGGTCTATGCTGAAAGCCCTAGTACAAAATAGCACTTTAGAATGAAAGAGTTTCTTCTCAATCAATAAATTCTCACTTTTACAACTAGAGATGGAGGGATTACAGCTGTCCTTGACCAGAAGCATTATGTGGAAGAACTGAACCGACATCTAAGGTGGGATTTTCATCCGTTCTTGTATACAAACACTTGTCCTGTTTAGCTTTTCCAGTGTGGCTTTGAATGTCTCTGCTGTCAGTCTTGTAGATTTTTGTTTGATATTGAAATGCCTTTTCTGATGATCTCCCAAAAATATTCATTTCATTTTGTAGTCTTACTCTTCTGTGGGCACATGCAATGCAGAAAAGCAAGTGTGTGTAATACTTTACTTTTTTGAGAGTGATTAACAGAATATTTTGGAGCGATCTTTCTCAAGAGAAACAAATGCATCTGGAAATTCATTTCTTAGAGGAAGAGTCTCTGTCTTCCCCATAGGTTGCTCAGGGTGAGGAGCAGGTTTCCCTTACCCTCTTGAGCAGGAGAGGTGTTAAGACTGGGAAAGCTAAGACAGAACAAGGCTGCCAGCAGAAGGGCATGGTTCTCTCAGTGCTAAAGAGGGACAGTTGTGCTTTTCCCCCAGCTCAACAAAGTACTTCATTGTTAACAAATGCAAGTAAAAATACTGTTGAGAACAGAACTTGAACATTGAAACTTCATTTATTGTTTTTATGCATCTCTCTTCTTTGCTGCAGTTGCACGGTTGCAGATCTCCAGAACAAAATAGATTGTTTAGAAAAGACCAATTCAAAACTCCAGGAAGAGGTTTGTATCTGATCTGTCAAATATTTCTCACAGCTCTTTTCCATCAGAGAGAAAACTCCCTAAGACTGTACCTTATACCTAAAATATTGAAGTAGGTACTGGTGAGCTGTGGGGACTGGGTGGACTGGTGTGGGTTGGCGTGGACTGGTGTGGCTTGGCATGGATTGGTGTGGCTCCCAGTTCATACCACAGATCCAGGGTGGATTTTAGCCTTTTACACTGTGGTACATTTCTTTACTCAGTTAATATTTAAAAATAATTGATGAGGGTGTGAAGCAGAAGCTGGTGAACAAATGTTGGTGGGTACATTAATTTCGGCTGACAGTGGGTACAGCTGCAGAAGGGTCAGGCAGCTCCTGGGGAGAGCAAAAGGGGAAGTGAGCAGCACAGCTGCTGCAGACTGAGCTACTGACTTCAGAATTGCTCCAGATGCTGCATGATTGCAGTGATTAAATATAGATCTGTTCTCTTCATGCAGCTTGCAGCAGCTACTGACCGAATTGGGTCCCTTCAGGAAGAGCAGCAGCAGCTGAAACAACAGAATGAATTAATTCGGGAGCGGAGTGAAAAAAGTGTAGAGGTGGGACACCTGTTTAGACATGATGAGGATCCTTAAAATAAGTGATCTCTTTTGATCAGCTGTAGTGAGTGCTCCCAAACCCACTGTGAACTGGAATGCTCAGCACAGCCGAGCTCGTTGCCGTGCAGGTCACTGGGTTTGGGTGCTCTATGCTCAGGCATTAGATTTTATTGTTCTTTACTACACACTCAAAAAACATTTGCAGGAGGAAGAATGGATTCAAAGTATTAGAAGTGTTAAAGTAAAAAGTGTAAAATATTAAAGTCTTTTTATCATTACTGTATCTTTGAAATTTCAGCTTATTAATGATTGCCAGGTCATGGATTGTAAAACAGTAGGCTTTTACTTGAAATAGCACATTGAAATACTGTGTTACACACAAGATTTAAAGGGATACTTTAAATACTTTGTGATCTTATGTAGCTGATGTTTCTTGTAGGTAACAAAAGAGGATACAAAAGTAGAATTGGATACTTACAAGCAGTCACGCCAGGGTCTTGATGAAATGTACAGTGATGTTTGGAAGCAATTGAAAGAAGAAAAAAAAATCAGGCTGGTAAGGAAATTTAACTATAGAAAGTGAAGTGAAAAACACAGGATTCAGCCTACTGTAACATTACAAACATTACAAGATGACAGCCATGCACTTTTTGCAGCTGTTCAGAATTCATTGAGCAATTGCAAGCAAGATACTGGGCACTGGTCATTAACAGTGTCTGTAAGGTACTGGGAATTAGGGCTTTTGGAATGTTGGAAATAAAAGGCCTCTAAGAAGCCACTGACACTGTTACAGCAGAGACACAGTTTGTGTATGGGGTTATCTGGGGTTTATCCTTGACATATGGCTACATAGCAGTAACTAGGAAATCTCTTTGTAAGGAACTAGAGAAAGAGTTGGAACTACAAATTGGAATGAAAACAGAAATGGAAATTGCCATGAAGCTTCTGGAAAAAGATACTCATGAAAAACAAGACACTTTAGTTGCGCTTCGCCAACAGTTGGAAGAAGTGAAGGCCATTAACTTGCAGATGTTTCACAAATCTCAGGTATGTCCAGGGGCTGGGGATGGGTTTGTGGGGTTCTCTGGTCTGGGGGGTTGTGGCATTTCTGCAAGGGAGCCATGGTGTGGCAGTCCTCACACAAAAGATACAGGGCTTGTTTCCATCAATGAAACAGAAGTTTAACCTCTCCATGCATGAGGTAAGAGTTCAGCAAGACTTCCTCTCCCACACCTGGTGCCAGAAATCCAGAGGGGATTTCTCTCAATTTTTAGAGCCTATTTCCTAATGCCTGTTCAGGCTTTACCCAGGTCTTTGCCTCCTTTCCAGACACTTGCAGGTCAGTGAAACCCCAGTGCTGAGGTGTGCCTTTGCTTTTGAAAGCAGTATTTATTTGGTTTTTTTGTTTGCTTCCTGGTTCCATGCCCACTGAATACAGTTATTGGATTCAAATCATCATTGGTATTGTTATCCTGTCAATTTAATCTGGTTTTATTTCTACAAGCATTCTCTGAAGAGAACACTTTTGGCTTGTAGCTGATCTCTTAGTTAAGGTGGTTTGGGTTATTTCTGAGGTTGTAACAAAACAATTGGAGCAATGTCTGCTCTGGCATTATCAGTATTTTGTTTGCACATTCCAGTCAGACCCAGGCATGGCCTTTAGCAAGCTGAACATTCTTTATCTGGTGGCAGACTTTAAACACTGTTCATTATTTCCTACAGAATGCAGAGTGTTCATTGCAACAGAAAACAGAAGCAATATCCTCTTTTGAAGGAAAAACAAATGAGATGATGTCCTCTATGAAACAAATGGAAGAGAGGTAATAATTGCAAGATCAAAAAGTCAACACTGAAGTCAGTAGAAAGTTTCCAATGTAAACCTTTACAGGATGGCCTTCCATATGCCCCATAGGTATTTGGGTCTGTGTGCCAGCATGAGCTTTTCTAGTTTCTCCTCTTCATCCTTCTGCACTTGCTGTTCTCTCTTCCCAGGCAGCTATGCCCATAACTGACCCACTGGAAAACCACAGCTCTTTCCATAAGCAGGCTGTTGAAAAACTTCACTTTAAGAACAGGTGTGACTTTGGTTTGGGGTTTTTTTCAGAAGTAGCTTCTTTCTAACGCCATTTTTTTCCCACTAGCATTTTCAGTTCAAGCTTTTATAAAGATCTCTGTGTTAACTCTAAAAGATGAGGGTGAGAGGGTGCAGGAAGGAGTGAATTGGAACCAAGTGTCCATGTTCCTCCCTGTGCAGGCTGCAGCAGGCAGAGAAGGCCAGGCAGGCGGCCGAGGAACGGTGCAATAAGATGAAGGAGGAGCTGGCTGGGAGGCTCGACTCGTGTCGGCAGCAGATGGCCCAGCTGGACAGCAAATGGTATTTAACCTGAGCAGGTGTTTTCCTTCCCTTTGCCATTTCTTTAAGTAGTGTTTTCTACTCCTTTTATGCTCAGGTCTAAGGAGGGGTTAAGTTGGAAATTCTCTTGGCTTCAGCATTGACAGACATATGCAGGACCCAGGAAAGCACAGCACATCTGACCAGTGCACAGTTAGCATGAGGATTTTGACATGTTTTTTCCAGAACATCCAATTTAGAGCACAGAGTGGCAGTAAAAATCTGCCCATTCCAACTAGCAAAGGAGCTTTCAATTGCTTTTTCAATAAATCAGGAGATAGGTATGGCCATGCTTGTAGGCTGAGCATAGAACTGACTGTCAGCAAAGGGATTGGGATTTCTGAAGGGACTTGTGGGTGTGTTCTTAGAGAATGTTAATCCTCTAAAGACTTTTAATACCGATAGAAAAAGCCTCTTTCACTGTTCAGACTTCAGGGTAGACGACAGTTTAAACACAGGTAGTGAAATATTTACTCGTGGGGATTGGTTTCTTTAGGGGTCTTTTGGTTGGTTGTTTTTCTTCTAGCCCTTCATTGCTGTTTGTCTTCTGTGACCTGAAAATGTTAACATATGTTAAATGTTAACAGTGTTAACATTTTTGACGTCTCCTGCCTATTCTTTCCTTTCCCAGAACACCACTCTAGTTTTGCCCTCTTTTGGACAAGATTTCTACTTCTCACACTGTTGCTATCCTTAAGTGCTATAGGATATTCTTCTGCTATAGGTTTTTTTTAGAATGAATTATTTTTAAATAGCTCAGCTCTGGAAAAGGAGTTAAAATCTGAAAAGGAACAGAGACAAACTTTGCAAAAAGAACTGCACCAAGAGAAGGATGCAACCACTCTGCTTAAAACAGAATTGCAACAGATGGAAGGACTGAAAAAGGTATGCACAGTTTCAGGCATTCAGAACAACTGAATGTGGTGTATTTTTTAAGCATGAACATTCTTGTTAACCTGAAGAGGATTTGCTGCCATGTGTGGAGCAGTTTCTGAGGACACAATTGCACACCTGTGTCTGTCTGTGTGCTCCTGTGTTGGAGCCATGTTCTTGCTATGTTCAAGGATGTTCAAAGCCCAAAAATCTTCCACTTTTTGGTAAATAAGGTTAAATTATTCCATTGTTTATGCAGAACCTGTGGGGAGTTCCCCCATGTAATTTTAAAAATCAAGTCTTATAAATAGGGGGATTTATTTGCCAAGGAACTGATTCCTGTGAACTGCTTGGGTGGTTTGGGTAGACTGATTGAGGTTATAGGTCAAACAGTGCACAAAGAACTTGGTTTTGTGCTTGATTTTATAGGAACTGAGAAAACTGCAAGATGAGAAGCAGCAGCTGAAGAAGGTCCGTGAGGAACAGGAGCAAGCTCTTCAAGAAATGGGTCTTCATCTCAGCCAGTAAGTTCAGGGAACAGATCTCCTGTAAGTGACATCGGCTGGAGAATCAGACTAAGACCAAGAACTTTAAACCTCATCCACTTATAAAAATCAATTGATGTGAGAATTTTAGGAGGCAATTACTATGTATGGGAAACTAAAGAGCCATGAAATGAAACTGAGGGAGGGTCTTGTCAGAGTGAGCTGAGAAGAAACATTAAAAGAAATCTTTAGTTCTTATAGTGGAAGTGTGCTTTCCCTGCATTCTTCTGTTGATACTGAAAAAGGGGGAAACCCTGAGCTGACAAAGTTTCACAGCAATAGTGGGTGGTTCAGAGGGGTAACAGGGAGCTGACTGAAGAACTGGGGTTTGGGTTCACTGGCTGGACAGTGGAATGCCAGGGAAAACCAAACACAACTAAATAAAAAGTCATGCAAGGCATAATTTTTTTTCCAGATCTAAGCTGAAGATGGAAGACATTAAAGAAGTAAATAAAGCACTAAAGGTACTCTACATCTGGTGGATATTTCGACTAAGCATGCAAATTTCATTTAATACCTTCAAATTTCACCCTGGTTATTCTGCTTTAAAAAGTGGCTTTTGAAAAATACCAACAGTGTTGGTGAAATGCCTGTAAGCCTCTTTGTCTCTCCAGTGTGGTTTTCATTCCAATTTTCCAGGGTCACACGTGGCTGAAGGATGATGAAGCAACACACTGCAAGCAATGTAAAAAGGAATTCTCCATCTCGAGAAGGAAGGTAATGTTGTTCAGTGATTATTTTTAAATAATCCATGGAAAACAAAAGTAGTGCTGTTGCATACACTGCTAGGGAAGACTGAACCTGTTCAATTCCGAATCTTGTTGGCGTAGTAAATAGATAGGGAATAATTTGGCATTTACCACCCAAAAACTAATACTGCCCCCTGCTTCGGTGGAGAGAGAGCTGCTGTGGCTGTTCACGCTCCCTTCCCGGCTGAGCAGGCCCTGCTCAGGGCCCGCCCCGGCTCCTGTTCCCGGCTTCCCCCGAGCCGGGGCGGGTGCGGCTCCCGGCCGCGGAGGGAGGGCGGCTGCGCTGGGATCGCGCCCTGTGCTCGGCCCTGCGCAGCAGGAAGTGCTGCTGGCAGGGCTGGGCTTGGCGGGACGTGGAGGGACTCGGATACAGTTCCCAAGGCCTGACTTGTCTCTTCCTGATGCTGATTTTAGGCAGCTGTGCTCATTCTGACTCTGTTTTTGTAGCACCACTGTAGAAACTGCGGGGACATCTTCTGCAACACTTGCTCCAGTAACGAACTCGCGCTGCCATCCTACCCAAAACCCGTCCGTGTCTGTGACAATTGTCACACGTTACTGCTCCAGCAGTGCTCCTCTAACTCCTCCTAAGGCTCTCCCACCCTTGACAGAGCCACTTTAACATTGGAAAGTAGCCATTATTTTTTTAATTCTGAATTGCAGGTGTCTTCTGTGCAGCAGCCTGGGCTGGCTGGTCTGGTAATTTCCACTGTAAGAGCAGTGTAAATTAATTTGTAGGAATTGTGTAAGCTAATGCTTCCCCAACTGAAATAATTAAGAAGCTTATATCAACTGTAATTTCCCCCTAAAGTTCTATTTGAAACTAAGATTCATTTTTCTGATTTTTATAGATATTTGTATTAAAATTTGTATATGGCATTTCTACATTTATTTGATCCCTGTAGACATCATTGTCTCTGTACATGAACTTCATTTCTTTACCCTCACTGTAGGTGCTCCTGTGTGTTCCCCTGGCTCGTGTACAGTTTTGTATTTGCTCTAAGTCAGAGAGGGAAAGGTCAATTTATGAATTGTCTATAGAAAGCTTTATAAGGAGTGTCAATGAATGTGCCTTCAGTTCACTGCGGAGTCAAAACCTGCACACGATTCTTGTTCTGGAAGTCGCTGTGACCACAGTGCAGTAGTTACACAATAAAGTCTTTTGCAAAAACTGAAAGCAAGGAAAGTTCTAATTTTTAACACCTGTCAGTCACAGATCTTAGAAGAGAATGTTCTTGTCCAGTCATGTATATCCTGGGTTTAAGCTAAAGATACCAGAATGTGTCTGGGATGCCTGACCAACACTGTGGTGTTGTTCTGGAAGGTGCCAGATGAAGCCAGTGCTCTGCAGCTGGAACTGCTTTCACCCTTTTCCAGGAAAAAAAGAGGGCAGGGGCTCCAGCTCAGTGTCCACCCCTGGGACAGAGCAGAGCAGCTGCTGCCCCAGCCCCAGGGGTGCTATGGCCACCTGGTCCCTGCTCTGCCAGGCTGGGCTTGGCTGCACCGGGGCAACCAGGGCAGTTTGTGTTTGTGTGCCAGCACACGGGGCTGGCACCTCACCAGCAGCACCCACAGCACCCGTGAGTACCACAGGCTCCAGAGCAGCTCTTTGACCAAGGGAGCTTCCAAGGCTCCACGAGGAACAGAGCAGACCCAGGGGCATTCCCCACTCTGGCCCAAGGCTGCTCAGATCCGCCCAGCTCCGATGGAGGCACAGCAGGGCCGCGAGTCCAGTGAGCCCCCCCCAGGAAGCAGGTAGTTTTCAGGGCAGACAGCCCTGGCTGCAGTACCCAGGGCTCAGAATTCCAGGAAGGCATTTTGGTCACTGTAGAAAGGGGCTCTTAACTCTTCAGGACAAACTGTTCCTTAACCAAAGGCCAATAAAAGTACTATGGGCCAAGCGTGGAAGCAGATTCCGCCTTATGTCAGGGAAGTTGCACTGCTCAAAAAGCTGTAACTCAGTTGCTTACAAAACCACTTTAAGTCTTTAAGCCTGCTGTTTGACAAGTTGCCTTCATTGAAACATGGTTGCAGGAAGCTGCCGCGCCCACCGGTGCCTACAGGAAAGTACAGAATCACCTCTCACCCCCCAGCAGTTTTAGGGCCCAGAGCCCCTGCTCAGGGCACAGCCAACACACACTGGGCACCCCCAGCCGCGGGGGGGTTTCCTCTGCTCCCCCCCAGCTGCCACTGTAACACTCTAAGGGTCAGTGCTCTGCAGCTGCACGGCAAGAGCGGAACAGTCACACAGGACATGGGCGCAAGTGTGGTTACAAGAAGCTGGAGGTCAAGAAGGAGTGAGTTCCAGTTTTTAAAAGGAAGATTTATTTAACAAGTTCACTTAGCGCAATACACCTAAAAAGGAAATCACAATACAATGAAAGATTAAATCAAGGCCTCAGAATTTTATACGAACACCAAGACCAAAATCCTAAAGTAGCCGTATTGCGTCTCAACATGTTTCCCCCATTAACTTAAAAAAAAAAAGCTTTAACATGCCTTACAGGATATTAAAAGAAATAAACTAGAACTAACATGCCAAATGTTCACTGATTTTCAGACACAGCTCCTATATTGGTTCTTTACAAAAAAGCATGTCTCTTTCAACATGTATTCAAAACAGTGTTGGATGTAATATGGTATAAGAGCAACATTTAACATAATTCAAACAGCTTTAACCTAAATACGCTTACTGCTTAAATACACTCCTACAACAAAACTAACTTGAGAAACGCTCCAAATTGTTTAACAGTTATAGTCTTTACTTGGTTATTACATCCTAGATGAATGTTCATTTCTGTATGTTCAAAAATACTGAACCTGAAAGGTTTTAAAACAATCCTGAATTCACTTACAGTAAAGCATAAATCACAAGCTCGTATTGCAAAACTGTTAAACTTAGTTTTTTGTTTTTTTGTTTTTTAAAAAAGATGTGACCAAAAGTCAGCGATTGGTTACATTCCCCAGCCACCACTCATGTTGGACATGTTGGACATGCCGCCCATGCCGTTCACTCCCATGGATGCGCGGTTCCCACTGCTGTAGTAGCTGCTGTTCATGGCGCCCTGGCTCCCGGGGTCTGAGGGGGAAACCGACAGCAGGTTCACAGCTGCCTCAGGCCGACTCGAAGCATCCTTGCCCCAACGCCTGTCCTTGCTGGGCCACCTCGTAAATACCGTCTACCGTGCCCAACGCTGCAAAGTGTCAGTTTACAGCTCCGTACCCAAAGTCAGTTATCGGATGTTCAACGACAGCACGAGCTCTGCATCGCCCCCTTCCCAACCAGAGCTTTACCACTGCTCTGGGGGAACAGGGAGGACCCAGCCTCCCATGACCCCCTCCCCCATTTGTAGTGTGTTTAAACAAAGCTGGTCTCCAGCTTTCAGATTAAGAAGTGATCAGAGCAATGCAAGTCTGGAGACTGGCATGTCCTGCTCCTTCCAGAAGATTTCCACATTTCCCCCCCCTCAGCTCCCCAATGCTGCTTTGAACCAATTCCCGCCCTCCCAATCCCCCAACATTCACAGCAGCCCCATGTTCAGCTTTCAGAGCCTGTGCTGCCCAGGTTACAACACAACCCTTCAACACCAGTGAAGGGTGTGTCAGGCCAGCTGCACCTGGCCCAGTGGAAACCAGCAAAGAAATGCTCTTACCATAGCCACTCATGCTGCTTTGACCTCCGTATCCTCCTCCGTAACCTCCACTCAGCTGCTGGTTGCCCGGAGCACCATAACTGGACTGGCTCCCTTCAAGTTAAGGGTAAAAACATTAAGAACTTGCCGGTCAAGATCTGCTCATCATCAACAAACCCAGCCCTCACCCAACCAACAGCCCCTGCACTCTGGCACTACCTTGCTCACACCAAGGGAAGTTTAACATGCTCAAGGAAAGTGATGGGGTTTCTAAAGACATCCCTGCAATCAAGCAGCAACAAGTACTTTAGAAGTTACTTTTACAATTTCTATGGACTATACTAAACAGGACTGATCTGCACTGTAACACACCCCAAAAGACTTAAACTTGGCTTTAAGTGACCTCACATGAGAGTGCTGCCCCCTTCCAGAAGCATAGCAGCTCATTAACTGGAGCCACTCATGTACATGGCCCTGACAGACTCCTGCTCCAGACTGGTTGTGCATCACAGCAGTGCTGTGGCGCAGACACAGACACCTCTATTTCAACTAACAACTGCTCTTCACCTCATCACTTGCCTACACTCCTTCCTGTAGTTTCAGTATCACATTAGAACTATAAACATTTTGTAACCAAGTACTATAAAAGCAGTGTATCCACACACACCCACCCCAGCACCCTCAAAATAGGAGCCCCCCCCCCAGAAACCAACCCCACCTTCATCTCTGAAACCAGCCCAGCTGGGTGTCAGGAGGGTATCTGTCTTAGAGGCACAACAGCAACAGGCACTTAAGACTTGTGCTGCAAACACACATTTTAAATTTTTAAACAAATTTGGAGTTTGCTACAGCAATTCAGACAATTTCTCCCAATTCCAAGTATCTCTCTCTCACCACCAAGACTCAGCTTGAATGGCAGGTCACGTGCCACAGATACATCCTCCATCACCAAACAATGTTCTGGTGTCCCCAGTAGGGAAGGGGAAAGAGAATAAAGGACAGACATCCCCCAAATTTTGCACTACCACACTCCCAAGAAGTCACTCATCCCACCAGGCACACCACACTCAGCACCACAAGTTTATCCACCTATTAAAGCTCAACTGTATTCCCAAAAAGGTTTGTAATACCTGGCAACGTGCTAGTGTTCCAATCTTGGACTACCCCTTCCGATTCCTTGACTGTGTGATTAAGACAGAATGTTGAATTTCAGTTTTGATGCTAGGCACACAACAAGCAGGAGCTGTACAAAACGAGCCAGCTTCCTTCAGTAGCAAGTGCTTGTCTGGACATGCAGTGAGACTGTTACATACCCATTGCTCCCATCATCTGACTGCCATAGGCACCACCAGTTCCTCCTGCTGTAGAATTCAGGAAGAGCTCTACATATCTGTGTTCTGGAAGAAGAAAGTTTTCCCATGAGAGCATTTCACACCAAACCACGCAGCTTGCCTCATTGCAAGTGAAGCTGCAAGTACAATCTCTGGCAGTCCAGTTGCAGCAGATGCACCACACTGCAGTGCTGTCAGCTCCCTAAAGCCACCTCTTCCGAGCAGCCGGACTTACGCATATTTGCTTTGTCTTTGGACATAGCAGCCACTGCGTCCTCGTGAGTAGCAAATTCAACGTCTGCCTCTCCAGTTACTCTGCCGTCTGGTCCAATTTCAATGTGTACTCTTACAGGGTTCAGAGGTGAGAAGAACTACACATGGAACAGTCACACAGATTAAAACGCACCAATGCAACGGTTCGGGTTTACAACAAGCCATTTTCTCCAGAGGAACGCCCCAACTGCAGCGCAGCTGGCACGTTCCCCAAGGGCCCGGGGACCCCAAGCCGTGCACGGGGCAGCAGCTCGTGGCACTCACGTTGTAGATGTCATTCTCCGTGGCTCTGTAGGGCAGACCTCGCATGTGGACGCAGTGGCCGGTCGTGCTCTGGAAGGTGGACGATCCGTCGCCGTACCTGTGGTCCGACATCCCTGCGGAGAAAAGAGTCCATTCTAGGTCTTTCAGATGTATTTTAGTTTCTTTTGGGACATGTCGTAAGTTCGGTTACTGTTCCTATTAGAGATCCTTACCTCTTCCAAATCTATCAGAACCAAACCCATAGCCATCATTATACCCATTGTAGTCATCATAACCTCCATAACCTAGAAACAGATTGGACATGTTCATTTCAACTACACAAAGATCCAAATAAACTTTCATTTCCACTACAGAAAGATCCAAATACACAGCACACACTGCAAACAACGACTACCACAACATTTCATTTCTTCTACAAGGATTAAGGCCAAGGACACATACACAGCTGGGGAGACACTACCAGCTCCAGGAGTCGCTGCTTCTCCAAGGAGCAGCTCCCCGGGCCTCCGTGCACTTACCTCCTCCGTAGGCTCCGCGCCTCATTCTCTCCAAGCTACTTCCTCTACCCAGGCTGTTGTAGCCGCGCGTCAGGCCGGGCCTGTCGTACGGACCAGGTCTCTGCATGGCCAACAGCTTGCGGGGAGGGTCGTAGTGCGTGCGCACCTCTGCTCGACTACTCTTGAAGATCTCAATGTACCTACGAGTGTTTGCACAGGGAGAAGTCAGTCTTTGACTCCTTCCACAAACACCTCACAACTTCACATTACAACAAGCCATTTAGTCATAGCCTTCACACTGGCAGTAATTTTAAGCCAGGTTTCCTTACATTATGTAGGCAATGACATTCTATTATAAGCAGTACATTACATTTAAATCAGAGTATTTTCAAGAAATTAAAATTACTGAAGGGTTTATGTGCTCCTCATACTTTGCAGTATCCCAACCTTAAGGGTGGGGGAGCAATAATGATTCCCCACCCACCTCCCCCCAATTTAAGGTGTTAGTCAAACAATGTAGGAGGGACTGGTGTCCACTCAACTCAGCACTGCTGCTCAAGGCAACAGAAACAGAGGGTTAAAAACCCGATCTCCACCGAGAGTTTAACCCACCAGGATGCCACAAAAAGCTCTGCACGTACTACTGAACCCAGCCTATGCTTCAGTGACTCAGCGTAGGCAAAAGGTGCATGCTTCAATGAAAAATAGTCACAAGTAAAATTGAATAAAAACCCTTTGTGACAATTTCTTGAAAGCTATGCTTATTACATTGAAGATTAATACAAGTAAGTAAATTTGTTACATTTCAACTTATAAAACAAGTTTAGAAAGTATCACATTTTCTTATGGTAGTAAGAATACTGTGCATGTCTTTAGAGCTAAAGGCAGAATTGGTGCTATTTGAGAAGTTAAAGCCATAGTCTCTCAACTTTGTCATTTCCAAGCTATAGTTTTGAATGCCTGTTATTACTCATTTTCCAAATCACTCTTTAGTTTAGTTTAGCCCAATTTTATCTTGTATTTTTGGATAAATCTGAACAGTCTATGCCACATGCACTGTAGCAATCAATACCTCTACTCATCACCGAGTTAGATACCAAAATACTACTTTGATTTGGATGCTAACACTTTCAGAAGAGAGAATATGGATTTAATTGTTTACCATAAGAAAAGTGACAGAGCCAACCAACCATCCATCCCCACCTGTGCCCTATTCTTTCCTTGTGTTTCTTTAGAGCCTTTTCAGCTATTTCCTGTGAAGCAAACTGCACGAAGGCCTCCCCCGTACTCCTCCCCTGGAAGTCCACCGGCAATGTTATCCCATTTGGCACGATTTCCAACCCTTCAACCCAAGGACAAATAACCCCAGTAGGGGGGCAATATTAACATCACAAGCCCAGTCATGAGTTTTTTCTTATAGCTTTAAAAACACCAGAATTTAAACACGTTTAAGTGAATGGTATGTTGATTCTAGAACACCAGAAAAAAAAAAGGCACGTCAACAAAGAGCTCCACGATCACATACCATTCAGTTCAGGTTCTTAACCCACCCTGCAGAGCTCAGAAACGCTCTGAGGGTCAGGGACGACCCCTCAGAGAAGGCATCTAATGCAGGGTGCGTTAAGAACTTCACACATTATTACAAACCTCGTCAATTCTGCGAAAGTATTTAAGATGAACTTTTTAAGAGAACTTAAATTCAAACACAGCAAGTTAAACAGCTTTATACAGAACAAGTAATTTTACTAGAAGTCACTCAGGTAAAATAATTAGCCTTATGCAAACAAAGTTTCAGCATTGCTATGTTTTTTTTTAATCTTTAGGAGTGCTTAATTAAGAAAAAAATCATGAAGTAAATTTTAAGTATTAGTTCCTGAACAGAAGAGAGACATTTTTTATATTAAGCACATTAACAATTTATAAAGCTTGAATTACTTCACCATGTAAGAAAAAAAAAACAGCTTAAAATGCACATGCTTAGAAATTGCTCTTGTTCATATCACCAATTCAGAAAACAGAAAAAAACAAGTTCTGAGATTGTAAAATTGGACATGTTTCTACTGCATTTTAAAGCAAAACAGCAAGCTCAATCATATCTTGTTATAGCAAAACATTTAGAAATCCAGTATTTTGAAAATAATAACAACTGAAATCCTAAACAATCAACAGATTTCATTCTTAGATATTTTAATAGTCTAATTCCAGTTTGTAAAACATAAAAAGAGCTGCAAAAAAGTAAAAATTAGTCAAAACAAGACATTATCTCTTTATCCATAAAAACTTTGATCCTAGGCAACATCAAGGGTTTGGTGGGTTTTTTTTTTTTCCCCACAAGGAAGCAAAAGGGGCAAATCTGGAAATCTATACTTGGGTAGAGTTCAGCAGGTCATTTTTCTCTGAATTTCAATCAATACTAACTCTATGATGGAAAGAGGTCATGGGCCCTTACTGAAAGCCTGCTCTTCAAGCAGAGCCCACTGTTGAGGGTGTTCTACATCCTTCACTAGCAGGGCAAATCAGCCAAGATTTGGGGTGGAAATATCCTCCCATCTGAACTGTTCAGCTTCATTTAGAAATCAAGGCACTTTTCTACAATCATTACTTCAAACAGCATGGCCCACCAAGTATAAATTTGAGCACCTTTTTGGCATTCCCTAAATTATTTAATTATCAAGTACTTTAGGAAGTGATCCAAAGGATTCCTCAAACCCAGAAAACTAGTGAAGAATTGGTTTATTTACTTTTAATACTCATGATAATATCTTTTGGAAGTTCTAGTGGGCAATCCATACTTGTTTGGTTTGTTGGGGCTTTTTAGCATAAACCAATAGTGCTATAGCTACTACTTTTATCCCACATACCTGAAAAAAACTGTACAATTTCTTCTTTACTACAGCCAAATGGGAGTCCTCTAAGACGTACAAAACCATCATTAGCTGTATCAGGGCTGTTGGGACCAGTATGCTTCAGAACCCAATCCATTTCAACGTTGTTTGACTTGAAAACTGTAAAAGGCACTTAGAATTAATGCATTCTGGAATAAGCAAGAATTTTAAAAGTCATTTGCCTTGAAACTAGTCAACTTATGATATGCAAGTCCATTTGTCCTTTCACATGCATTTTAAAAAGACAAAAAAAGAGACAAAAAGCCATTAACCAAAAACCCATCAAGCACAAACACAATGTAGTCTGTTACTAGACCAACTGAATCAAACCTTCAACATATCTGTGTCCCATTGTTTCTCTGTCTTTTTTCAGGGCCAATTTCACATCCTCCTCTGACTCAAGTTCAGCAAATGCTTCTCCACTTGGTCTGCCCTCTCTGGTGTAGATGAAACGGATACCCAAAGCCCCGTTCAGAATTTTGCAATCTGAAAATGAAACAGGAACGTCAGAATTAAGTTAATTATTACAGGAACACTATTACTTTGAAACTTTTAGAGAACCTAGTAAGAAAAATGTACTGAGTATCAATCATATCAAGGAAAAAAAAAAACCAGCAGTATTCTTGTCACAACTTTAAAATGACCAATTAACTAAGTGGCTGACTAAAGCCACCCTTCTGGTCAAGCCTCCAGATCAATATTCAGGATGACTGCAAATTAGCTATTTCCAAAGCTTTTCTGCCTCAGGTTGAACATACTACCTGCTTTTGATCTTAACTTTCTTATTAGAGTGAAATAAGGTAGTCCTTAACAATCAATGTAAGTGTAATAAACTAAATCAGAACCAGATCCAATACATCAAAATCTGAAGCAGTTTTAAAAGCTCCAATCACTGCAGAAAGAATTTATCACTGTTATTTATTACTGCAGAATGCCAGTAATTTGGGGAGGGACACACACACTGAACACTTAACAGGACCAAGAACTAAACTGACTTAGCTTGAAAATTCTTGCTTCAGGTTGAACTTTCTTTAAAATGGAAGCTTCTCTCTGCTGATTGAGAGCAGCATAGGCAGTTGTGGCTATCCCAGCAACTCTCAGACTAAAGCCCTTTGTGTTGAGCTCCTGCTAGCAGGAGCATGGTTTTGCACACCAGGTTCTGGCTGAAGCACTTGTTGCACTACAAACTTCACCAAGAGGCGAGTGCCTCCTGCAACTGCTCGCTACAGAACTCCCACTGCCCGTGTCCCTGGGAGGGACCCAGAACTGACAGCACAGCCCGGCCTCTCTCCCACACTTCTTATTCCCCCACAGCCTCACTTACCAGAGAAGAACCTCTGCACCTCCTCGGTGGAGCAGGACCAAGGCAGCCCCCGCACTTTCACCACATATCCCTCGCTGCTCTCCGTGTTAAGCATCACATTGGGAGTGAGGCTCTGCTCCGTCTCTGCTTCTGTGGTTGCTGCAAAGATCAGAACGGGCCCTTTGAGGTGCTGCTCAGCACGGCCGCCACCCGCACCCCCTCAGAGCGCCCGGCGGCCCCCCTGGCCTGTGCCCCGGCCCTCCCTGAGCCTCCTCTGCCTCGGGCGCTGCCGCCTCACACACACGGCGCCGCTCCCGCCCCCGGCCCGCGCCCTGCCCCTTCCCCGCACGCACACATGGTGGGGCTCCGCGCTGGTTCTAGGGCTCCGAGCCTNNCCCCGCGCGCTGCCGCCCCGGCCCGGCCCGCGCGGCTCCCGCGCGGCGCGGACAGCGGAGCGCTCTGGCCGCACACACCGTGGCTGCAACTGGCACTTACCAGCTTCAAAGGCTGACGCTACCCCACGTGAAACAATCTGCTCGCTTCGGTCACTGAAGCCTGGTGTGTTTGGAGGAGATGGGGAAAGAAGAGACAATGGGTCACAATTATCATAAAAGAAAGGAAAAGTTATTTCCCTCCCATTTCCTCCAAACACACCAGACCTAGCTAGATTTCACCCTGAATCTCAGCATTACCGAGGAGGAAAGAGGAAACGGGAATAACTCATCACCTAAGAATCCTCCATCCCCTTTCCCCTTGAATAACCAGCTCGTGTTTCAGCTTGTCTGTGCACGCGGTGCAGACCCGTGCCTGGAGCTAAGCAGGCTCCTACAGCCCCTGAGAGGTGCTGGAGCCCAGAGGCTGCTCTGAGTAGTCTCTGGCTGAACACCATTCATCCACGAGTGTTTCTTCTCCAGTCACTACCAAAACAGACTGTGAGCCTACACTGCTTCATCCCTCACGTAACTGTTTAACGTGTTCCAGACTGCACCACCCCCATAGCTGGAGGCTTTTTGGCTTTTTTTTAGTGCATGCTCAAGTTTACATAAGTAAATCAAACATGGCGAACTCGTTTACAGAAATGCAAATGAGATCAGTCAGCAGAACCGTGCTACAGTCACTTCCTGCACCAAGCTCTCCTCTCCATTTCACTTGCGAACGCCCATTTTAGAACACCGCGGCAGGAGCGGGGCAGGAGCGACGGGGCGGGGGAGCAGCGCCTCCGCCTCTTCCCGGGGAGGACTGGCGGGAAGCGGCCATCCCGCCCCCCGACTGGCGGGACGCTTAAAGCGACCGGAGCAGCCGGGAAGCCCGCGAGTTCCCGCTCGGCACGGCCAGGTCTACGCCCGCCAAGCGGCACTGCCAGAGCCTCGCCGGCTCCCTCGAGTCCAGCTTCCAGAAGCGCCTCAGGAAGGTTTCCATCGAGGGAAATATCGGTGAGCTCGGCGGCTCGGGACACGGCTCGGGGTGGTAGGGGAGTCGTGGTGGGCAGGCCGGGAGCTCCCCAAGGGCGGGGGTACCGGGGGAGCCTGGGAGGGAGAGAGGGGCGGNGTCGGGCGGCAGCGAGCGGGCGAGCCTGTGGCGAGAGCGCGCTAGGAAATGGCGGCGGGTGCTCCCGCTTCCGCTGGGCCGGGCCTTCCGCCGCACAAAGAGCGCGGTCCCAGACGCCGCCCTGGCGGGCCGCGGCCCCCGGCGATGGCGCAGCGCCCGCGGCC
>VZRX01016293.1:45425-67581 GCA_013398075.1 Notiomystis cincta
GGCGCTGGGGCGCAGGCGGCGGGCCCGGAGCCGCCGGCGGTCGCTGCCCTTGGACACCCCGGGCCCCCCGGGCCCCCCTCGCTCAGCAGCGTGGCACCAGCGCCCTCTCCCGGCGCCGGGGAGGAGCGGCGGGGCCGGGCCGGCCGGAGCGGGCCCAAATCCCGGAGGAGCGCGGACCGCAATTTGAGGGAAACAGGGACACGAATCCGGACGGGAGCTGGGNCCTCTCCCATTCTTCTCCATTTCACCTCTTTCCTGGGTCAGGCTCAGCCACCGATAGACACGTCTGGGTATTGTTAGCCCTGTCTGACCTACTTCTCTCCCTCCCCTTGGCCCCGTGTTATGGATGCCGGTGCTATGGAAACCTGCTTGACATGCCAGTGCCACAAAGCCAGGGCCACCAGCTGCACCCTCCTTTCCCGGCCCCACGGGAGTTTCCTTCCCAAACACCCCCCAAAGAAAGTTAGCAGCCCTGCTTCCCGAGGAAATTCAAGGTGTCCTCCCATCAGTCCCACCAAGCCGTGCTCCGGAGGGACTGGGTGTTCTTCCGTGGCCTCGGGGGCACCGCTGCTGTTCCTCCTCATGCCAGGGCACAGTGGTTCAGTCTGGTGGCCCTTGTAAAGCCGCCGCTGCTCGCACCAGACCTATCCGTGCCCTTATCCTGCACGGGCCAGCACGGCACGGATAGGGAAGTACATGTGCATGCCCTTGAAGTTTTCAAGATAATAAGCTACAGACTCCTGCACCGTGCTCCAAAAGCCTTGCAGGAACCTGGTTGGGATCCTGGGAACGCGGCGGTGCCTGCGGCGGGTGGCAGCTGCTCTGTCCGGGACAGAGCTCTGCACTTCCACCATCACTCGCGTGGAACCCGCCCCGGCGGGGACAGAGGCTTGTTTACAAGTTCAGCCTCTGCACCTCTCGTGATAAAAAAGTTCTCGCTGGTTCTGCGGGTTTCCTTTGCTTTCTGCTGGCCTCCCATCCGGCTGGCTGCTTATCCTGGGAGCCTGTGGCACTATCAGAGTGGATTTGCTTTCAAATATCGCACGTCAAATGCTTTTTCTCCCCGTTTCTGGCAATGAACTGGCAGCCGTAAGGGGAGGAAGCAGGAAGGAGCTCTGGAGTCCGCAGAGCACTTTGCAGGGGCTCTTTTTGTCTGTCGTAAGCGTCCCCAGCAGATTCTTGCGAGGCTCCAGGACTCCCCTACCCAAATAACCTCAAAGCCAGAGCCTGGCCCAGCACGGATCCAACTCGAAGCAGGCGGATTTGTGCACGAGTGCCAGAGGCCGTGGCTGTGCCGGCCGCCTGCTGAGCGCTGCCCCGGGCAGCTCTCGGGGTGCAGCGGGCGGCGCTGGGGCGCAGGCGGCGGGCCCGGAGCCGCCGGCGGTNGGAGCCTCCCTCTCAGCGCTGGAACAGAGCCCACGGAAGAGCAGCAGTGCCGCTGGCGGTTGGGTCACCTTTAAAGTGATGCTCACTCACAAGGTGGCTTTCACACCTGCGGGACGGTGCCCCGGGGTGGCAGGTGCAGCCCCCCAGCACACCCCGTGCCAGCCCAGCGGCCCCTCAGCATTTCTGCAGCAAGTGCAGATGGGCAAAGTGGTGCCATACAGCACCAGCACAGTGTGCTGGGCAGCAGCAGCATGAATTGGGTAAATCCCCAAATCATCGATTGTTTGAACCATAGATCGGTGTAAAGTGGTTTTCTTTGACTGATGAAGCAGCAAAGCAATGACAGAAGCCCTGGTGGAGGAGAGCAGCTTCCCTTCTGCTCGGGGCACCTGAAGTGGCCCCTCTGACAGTGGTTTGAAAGGCTGATGATGTGCCCGTCACATTTTCTGTGGCAGAACTGGTGATGGCAGCCACCAAGGCCAGAGTCTGATTGCACCGTGCCAGGATTTTTAATGGTCTTCTGTGCATCCAAGGGGAGAAGCCGGCTACAATCTCACTGAATCATTAATTTTCCTCCTCTGAGTCATCCTGCGGCCCTGTCACACACAGAGCGGACACGAGCAGGGCTGAGGTGGGCAGTGGCTCCAGTGGTTTAGAAAACTGGTTGTAGGATAAAAGAGAGAGATTGTGTCTGCAGAACCAGTGAACCCACCTGGACTAATCCCAGAAAAGAGGGTTTTGATGTGGCCTGCGCCAGCAGCCAGGGCTGGTCCTTCTGCATTAATTCTCTGGGAGATAAGTGGCTATACTGGTAAAAAGGAGAGGACTGGGGACAAACATTAGGAGATGGTAGGACCTCTTAATGCAAAAGCTAAATGAAATCTCACTGTGAAATCTGTTCCTCCCTAATCTTGCTAAGGCACAGCCACAGTTAAACTATGCTCAGACTTTTCTAAAATGTGTCACCAAAGATGCCAGGAGAAAAAGTTATTTATCTTCCTGTGACATCTGAGGATTCCTATGAGGAATCCTGCGTATCCCTGATACACTGAAAACTTTGCAGAGACAAGTGTTGTACAGTTATTTTTGTTTGGCTTTAAGCCTTCCCCTGCAGTGTTTGCCAGTTTCAATGCAGCAGCATGACTCCAAGGCAGGAGAGCCTGAAAGGGAAATGGACTGGGGGCTTTGCAGGAGAAGCCAATTTAAAATGCATGGAAGGAAAAGAAACAATGTGAAAAATTAATCAGTTCCTCCAAAAAGCCCCTGCCTTTTGTTCTTACAGTCCAGATATGCCTACTGCTGAGAAAAGGAGGGGAGGGCAGTGGGCTTTACAGTGTTGTTGGACTGGCATCATGCTCGTGCAATTATTTTCACTCTCTGGGGTGGTGTAAATTCCCTCCATGATGACACACAGAGCACTGCTGGCATTTCCTCAGCTATAGCACCAACATGAGAGCACCAGTGGCCAAAAACATCAGTGTTGTGAATAGTGGACTCGTGAAAATCCAGCCCCACCTGATGCAGGTGGGACCTGAACACTGGGCAAACCACTTTTTGGTGCTGAGTGGCTCAGCACCCAATCCATGAGCTCAACATCTCCAAAAATCAGCTTCTCCCTCCTCAGAGCTCAGCCAGAGTTGCAGGCTACATTGGACTGCATGTCAAGGAAACAAAGATAGCCACCTTGCACTCACACACTCATGTTTCTGTTCTCTGCTAGGACATCCAGGACTGCAAGTTCAATGACCTTTTATTTGTGCCTGTTGTCACTGGGCAAGTTCAAAGTGGCACCTGCAGCAGTGGTGATGAGTTTGCACAGTCCGATTTACAGCAGTGGCTGATAATCACCATGAGGGCACCAACAGACTTTTGCACAATGTCTTGGTGGCTGCTCCAGTTTATCCCTCACCTCTTTTGTTATGTCTCAGCTCACATCTGGTTCCAAACAAATGCCTCTCTTAGGTGCAGGCCTTGGAAGACTGGCATGAATCTGTGTTTGGTGCCTGGGCTGAAGGCAGAGCCGCTGGATAATCGGGAACACGTGGCACTTCCCTTTGGCAACTCACTGGGGAACTCAGACTGAGAAGAGTTTGCTTTTATATATCCTTGTTCTGGATTGTTGTTGTTTCCTCATCAGACACGATGGAGCCACCAGATGTGGAGCACTTGGCACACAAAGCGCCATGGGAGAAAAATATCTCCTGAAGAGCTCAGCAGTTCCCACCCGTGCTGGACGGTGAGCAACGAGGTGTTAAAAGCTTGGGTGAGGGTGGATTTCTCATTGGGGGCTGTTGAGTTGCAGCCAGTCTGTTAAGGCAGGCAGGAGGGAGCAGGACTTGAAGATGAGGACAGTGATGAGGCACAGAGGAGTGGGTCATGCTGTGAGAAGCTGGAGGACGTTCAGCCCCATATAGTGAGAGAGGAAGAAATGCAGGATGCCCAGGGCTGACACTGCAATGAGAATCCAGAGAACTCCAGCACTGAAGTATATCGGGGCGAGCCTGGTGGGAGAGAGGCAGTTGCTGACACCTGGGAAGCTTCCTGCCTGGGAACAGCCCCCTCCTGCAGAAGTGGGTGGAAAGGACACACTTGACTGTCCCCTGCCCCCTGCGTGGGGTCCCATGCCCTGCTTCCACCTCAAGGGAGCAAACACACACACCCAAAAGGGCTTGGGGTAGCTCCAGCCCTGCCCAGTACCTGTGTTGCTGCCCCAGCCCTGTACCCATGCTCACATTACGCCCCGGGGACAAGGCAGAGTCATGTGGGAGCCCCAGAGCACCCAGGAGTCCTGAGCTTTCCCAAAGCATCTTATGTTCCCTGTAGGGGCTACTGTGTACCCCCCCTGAGTGCTGCTGTGAGTGTGTGTTAGTGTGAGTGTGTCTGAGTGTGTGTGCAAGAGTGAATCAGTGTGTGAGAGGCTGTAAGAATGTGTAAGAGCGTGCCAGAGTGTGGGAGTGTGTTTACCTTCCTGAGGACGACGCCTTGTATCCCATAAAGTAGCAGTAGCGGGCGTAGAGGTAGAGCAGACCCAAGGCTGCAGCCAGACCTGTGTTTAGGAGAGATTACAGTGACCATCTCCAAAGGCTTTTCAGAGCTACTTGGAACCAAGGAGGTAGCTCAAAGTGAAGGAATAGAGGCTCTGTGTCCTCTGGCTCTACCCTCCCATCAGATACAGAATTACTGCTTAATTTATGGTGCAGAAGTTGAGCAGGACCTGAGGACTAAGGCAGCACTTGGGAACAGATCCAGTGACAAACCAGGTAATGGGATATTCTCACCTTGATGGAAGAAGAGTCCAGCCTGCCACAGAAGTGCCAGGAAGATGGGAAAATACTCAGAGGAGTTCACCCTGGCAGGAAAGAGAAAGGTCATAAACTAGGGAAAGAAAGGAAGCTCTTCCTCTTTTGCTTCCCCTAGCAGTTTCCAGACAGTAGAGGCTTTTGCTTTTTAGAATTGATGTTGTCATAAAAAACCTCCAGGCTTGCTTCTTTTCCCACAGTTCCTGTCCCAGCTTTATTCGCAGAAATTAAACAGTGGAAAGAACAGGCTCCCCAGAGTATAAGAAATTAAGTAAAATACTCCAGGTCAGACTGTGCACAGAAAGGCTCCATTAACCACTCCCACTTCCCAAGTGCTCCAACCCTGCGGTCGATGCCCCAAAGCCCTGAGCTGTAGGGAAGGTCTGTCCCTCAAGCAGATAAGGCCAGAGCAGCCTGGGCTTTGTGCAGGAATTGGAGGGAGCACATAACTGTTGGGATTGTTTGTATGCCATGCCCTGTCCTCCCAAAGGATAGGAGGATGAAGCTGATGAAGCTGAGTATAGGCTGGTGAAGGAGCAAAGAAGGGGATGGTTGAGGGGATCCAGCTCCAGCTACTCAGTTACTTTTTTTCCCGGGGTCAGCTACAACAAAAGTGGAAGCTCCTCCCTCCCAAATGCAGCCCTAGCGCAGAAGTCACAGCAGAGATGCTGGATTGTCCTCATCCCAGTTCCAGCTGAGATCTCTCTGGGAACTTGTCCTTCCTCATGAATGAGATTCAGAGCAGGGCTGAAGCTGCCTGAGGTTTGGACACCACTTGGAAAAAACCAGTCTAAGTCTCTGGCACCAAGAGTTATGTCTTTAGGAACCCTTCACTGTCCAGCAGAGATTCCTGTGTAGTTTCTATCAGCAATGGCTGCTTTAGGACTCAAGAACCAACACAATCCTGATGCTGACTCTTCAACCCATTAATTAACCACGAGGGAGGTGAGTAATTGCTTAATTACAGTCCCAGGAAAGGAGTAGCAAAACAGGGGAAAGGCAGTGGGGTTGCATGAGATCTGACAAACATCAGGTAAGAGGAGTTTCTTACTGTGCTCGAAAAATCCTTTCAAATTCAGGAGGGCCTGAGATCTTTGGAGGTGAAATGCCAAACAACCTCCTAGCATAGATCACCTGGAGGAAGAAGTAGGCTGCAGCAAAAGAAAGAAAAGTAGCTGTGGTCAGTCCTACGGCTGGGCACAGTGAGGTCAGGAGCTGGCCAGAAGCTGGGGCAGAAGATCTGCAGTCTCCTCCTAACCCCATACCCCACATAGCAGAGGAAGTTAAGTAAAACCTTTTAGATAAGGAAAAGGAATGACCCAGAGCCATTGTGAAGCAAGGAATATACAGTCACATACTACCAGTGTTTGCTGTATTGCATGATCAGCAAATGGTCATTTCTACAGAAATGGTTACACAATTCACATACACTTTATTACTGACAATTTCAAGTTTTTTTCAATCTTTTTTTTTTCTCCTCTTCTAAATTCTGATATCTGTGTAGAGATGGAACCGATGCCACAGATAAGCCACCCAGACACTGAATTAAATTGTCATGCAACAGAGACCCATGGCTGGGAGATGTCCCATGTGACTAACCACAGCCCATCCTTCCACCTTTTCACACTGCAGAACTCTTTGTATTCTCACATCTACATGCACTTCAGGACGTGCTGTAAACCCAAAGAGGGAAATTCTACATGTTTGTAGAGGGAAAGATCTACCAAAAATTTACTGAATGAAGGGGGTAGGTCAGTTCAGAGAAAGGGCTTCCCATGCACTCATTTGGTTGAACGCTTTCCAGAACCTAGACAAGATATCAGTTCACTGTCTGAAAAGCAGTGAAGTGCCAGTGCAACAGGAGACATAAACATGAAAGTGAAAGAAAATAAGTGGATTTATAGTAGATTGATCCAGCCAGTATTTGAGCACATGCATCCAATGGTCCCTACCTTGCTCCAGGACTCCCAGGACTGTCACAGCAGCCAGCCAATGAATCTGATCCAACATACTGACTTTCACAGACCCTAGAAAATCTTATTTCTTGATCAGAAGTTCCCCAGGCCAGGTTCAGTCCTTGCTCATGTGGCAGTTTGCAATGGTAGCTGGCAGCCTAGGATTGTTCTAATTGAACAAACAAAACAAAGATTTAATCTGTGGTACCGACACCCAGGACGAGCCTGTCTTGGCCATTATCATATGCACTGTGGAAATGGAAATCAGTGGAGACAGGTTTAATGGAGTATTTCCGTTCCCACCCTCTCTTTTCCAGTTCCCACCCTCTCTTTTCCAGGAACGGAGCTATGAGGAAGTGGAAAAGCCAGTAGAGAGACAAATGTGAGAGATAAGGGAATTGGGAGCTGAATAGATGGACAAATCTCAATACCCCACTAATTCTCTCCCCCCAGGGCATCTGCTTTAGGCCAAGGCACATCCCCTTTGCTGATGTTGCAGGAGAAACCAAAGCTCTGCTTGGGCTGTTTTGTCACGCCAGAGCACAGGCAGCATTCCAAAGTACATATTCCTGTGTAGACTCTGGATAGCATGTGTTGGACATGGAGAATGACTTACAGCCACAACACTGAGATGGCCTCAAATAAAGCCTCTGTGTGAAAAACCCTCTGTGAGGGTAAGAGAGGATGTGATAAAGTATTAAAGGTCTCTAGATCTGTCCTGCACAATGATATTTTATCTGGGGATGGGTCCTGCAGAGTAATTGTCAGACACCAAGGGGATTTCAGAGCCAACCCTCATCCAGAAAGGCTGGGAGATCTACATTTTAGGCTTCTGATCAATCCTCAGCCCAATGAAGTTTTACCATAAACACCAGAGTGAGTTCTTTGTGGGGAAAAACCTGCAGAATTCATCAGGACATAGCAAAAAGAAAATTACATTTTCACGTTTCAGGAGAGACCCATTTATTTAGTTCCCATCTAACAGCACAAAGCTGGCACAGACCAAAGCTGCTGGTACCACCAGGTTTGTTTCCTTCTTTCCCTTCATTCAAAGAATTCTCCCATCAGACCAGGGAAAAAGCAAAGCAGGTTAAGATGAAGCAATCAGTGAACCACTGTTACAGAAAGTTATATTAAAGCAGTCTACAGAAATTACGTTGTGTGCCTGATGTCTTTGATAGGCTTTCTAAGAAGCAATATGGTGATTCTGCTTTTCTGCCTCTCCATAAGGTATAAAGGCACCCAAAATGGCTATAACAATGCCCCAGCTTAGTATTTTTCCAAATATCAAGTACACATCTCATTGTTTTTCAAACACCAGGTCTAAGAGTAATTTCTTTTTTTTAGAATTGAAGCCTTTTCACTGCAGTGACTGTTTAGAAGTATGAGGGCCATTGTGTTTTGTTTTCTTCTATTTAGTTGTCAAAGAAATTAAGAATTCCCCTGTGTGAGCTCAAGAAGGGCAAAGGTCTTGCAGTGCTTAATGATTTTTTGATTGCCCTCTGCTCCTGCCTGATAACAGCCTGCTAGTGAAAGAAAATAAAGAAAACAACTGAGCAGAAAAGATTTGAGCTTACACCTCCACCAGATGACAGTGCACTGTAAGCTGCATCAACAGTGTCAAATGTGTGTAACAGAATCTGGGCCAGGAGAAGCTGCACAGGCTGCCACAGAGCATTCCTGCTCACCAGATCATCATTAGATACAAAACACTTCTAGTGTCATCATCTAGCATGGTCTAAATATAATAAAGGCCAATAGAAACATGAATGAATAAACAAGCACAGATGTCTCCCCCCTCCTCCTCCCTCCTCCATAAGCATAATTTTTCAAGCTGTTTTTAAACTCCTGAAGAGCACAATGTTTTTCTTGTCCCTGTTTCTCACCCTTAGAACTCATTTTATTTTCCACTCTCCCTCAGTGCTTACAAGGAACAGGCACAAGTACCCCAGTCCCAGCACCAAATGCCCCACGGGTGGGCAGCGGTGTATTGCGATACCTGACCCTCCGAGGCTGACACAGACAAGCTCCCTTCTAGGCCAAGGCAAGTCCTGCAGTCCCAGGTGCACCTCAGGGTGGATGTGCTGAGCAGGAGCTGCTGAAATGTTGTACCCCTCTCCCACTGCCTGGCTCTGCTCTCCGGGTTATGTGTGTGAATGTGGCCCTGCGTCAGAGGGCACAGTCCTCACACCTCCCACTGAGTCATCACTGCAGGCATTTCTCTGTGCCCATGGCTGCTTCTGCCACCTCCTCCTGCAGCCAATAATCCTTTCTGCCTCCTAACTTTCACTCTAAGGAGGCACTCTGAGCTGGACTGCGACACCAATAGGGATTAAAAAATAATCTTTGGAAGAAAAACGATCAGCACAATGCCTTGGAGGAGTTTCAAGCATCCATAGGGTTTACAGCACCTATTAGTTGCCCACAGCAGCGGGGCAAGGAGAAGCCAGCAGTGCTGAGTCCAACACTGTTACATGCAGTAACATCCCCTGGAAATGTATTTCCAGGAGCATACAACAGCTCAAGAGCTTTCTGTCAGTGGAAGGGAGAACATCTGGCAGATGAGCAACTTACCCTTCAGCTGTGAAGCATGGAGGCACCTCATTCTTCAATCCTATTGCACAAATGTGGAAGTATTTTCTGATGCAGGTGGTACTTCTGCTTTCTTTCCCTCCAAATCCTTTTGCAGCCACTATGTACATCCAAACTGGTGACTGTAGAACTGCTTGTGAGAACAGTTACTGTCTTTGTAATAGCCACAAAGAAAAAAAGAGGGGAGAGTTCAGTCAAAAGAATTTTTTCTCACAGAGAAGAAGGAAATTTTCTCATTCAAGAGAAAGAAAAAGAGCTTAGCACCAAGCAACTCACTCTATTGAAGTACAGCTCCTCAGGGTGTGGTGTGCCTTCCTGGCCTCTCATTCCCGTGGAGGCTTCTCTTAAACTCAGACCAACATGTGTTGAGATTTCCCTGGAATTCTTGGAATTTCCATCTATGAAAGGAAGGGCAGGCTAAACATATGTAAAGAAAAAAAAAATTCTTTTTTTTACCCCTTAGGAAGGCATAACTGGCCATGTGTTCCCAGGAAGTGGGGACAGCTGCAGACAGTTTCTGCTCTGTGATTCCCAGCAGGACTCAGAGCAAGGCATAAGCTGGCTCAGATCTCCTGAGTTCCTGAGTGCTTTGAAATGTGTCCTAGATTCTGCATTTCGAAATAACCATAAAAACTTTGCATGACAAGAATTACCATGTCTTCCTAAAATGAGCATCTACCCAGAGGGTCCTCCTTTCACAAAGTAAAAGAGCAGGTGGTTGGTTTTGTCAGCAACATCCAGGTTGGCATTATAGAACTCATCTCTTGGAGTACAAACTCAGTGTATATTGGAGATGTACCTTAGCTTGTTCATCCAGACCAATTTCAGACCATATTCCTGGCATTTATATATTTATGGCAGATCAAAGAGGTCACATAATGTTCACAAATATTTAGTTGTAGCAAAATTTCTAGGGGTCAAACCAATCTCTGGGCTGCTTGAAAGCTTCTGCATGGAGCAGGACCACAGCCAAGCACCTATTGACAGCACTTCTCATCTCAGGAAAGGTGAAGGGCTTCACTTTAGAGATCAAACAGGGAAAACATAAAAAGTAATTTTCTAAAAAGCAAAGTGGAAAGCTGAGTCTTTGGAAAACCACATAAAATAACATATATACTCATTTATTTAGGGATGGTTTGGAGAAATTTTTTTTAGGCTTTTTTCTAATGGAGTTTGATGAGCTTTAACCATATGCACATTAAGTCTGACTGGAGGGCACATCAGTATAAAAGCAATGCCAAAACTCTCTCCTTAATTCATCATCAGAAGGCACTGGTACATGCAAATTAATTATACCCCTTCATTTATGATCAACATCTGTTAAAAATATTAATTAAATGTCTCTCTTGCCCTGCCTTGTCTTGTGCCTTGTCACACAAGGAAAGCCTATGTGTTTTGCCAATTTTCCTACCTCCTGTTCAACAGAAAGTCAGAAATAGCTAATGAAAAAAAAAAGGAACAATGCCAGAAAGTGGCTAGCTTGAAGAATAAATCTCTGGAGCGATAAGTGCACACGTCAGGAAGGGGGGAGGATTTCCCTTTGCAGAAGAACAAACAAGCCTTTCAAACATCTTTGGAAGCTCTTATGTTAACATACACTTAGTATTATCCTATAATGATGTGGGGAAAAAATTACAAGTGTACAGGGTACATCAGAAAACATCAAAGGCTGAAGAGTGGTCATGGAGTGCAGCTTCCCTTTTCCTAAATTATAGAGGTGAAGCAATAGAGCTGTTCAGCATTTCTACCTTGTTTGGACCAGCACATCCAGATGCTGGCTGGCCCTACCTGGTTATGAAATAAAGCTGGGCAAGGCATTGGAGAGGGGCAGAGTGAGGACAGCTCTAAGGTGACATTTTCCTGGGGGAAGATTGGAATTCCTAATAGGTCTCCTGCAAAGAAGAGACCCTTGGCTTGTCAGAAATAGGGAAAGAGTCGGGGGAATTCACCTGAAGTAGAGAGATGTTGCTGTGCAAGGTTATATCTTCAGGGATAGGGCAATCAGGAGGGCACTGATCCCTCTGCTCACACCAAAGTTCTGCCCCACATGGGGTTGAGGGAAAGGAGACGGTTTGGGGGGAGATCTGCAATAAGTCTTCACTGAAGTTGCTCTTCTCTCCTTGCTTAGTGCTGCAGGACTGTGCCTGAACCTGAGTCCTGCTGAGTGTCCTGCTCTGTGTCATCCTTTCCATAACACTGGGGCACAGCTCAGCCAGACAAATACGGAGGATGAGACCACAGAATGTCCAGTCATCAGCATGAGGCCCACGGACAAACTTGTGCAAGGGCAGAAGGCACCGAGGGCAGGAAACTGACAGATGTTTCTGTAAAGCTCCTCTGATGTCAAAAAGTTTCGTAATATATCTTTGAAATGAAACAAAGGCAAATTCTGTGGATGAGAGCAGACCATCATTTGGACTGTTTTTTGAACTCCTTCACTGTCATGCCCCCAGAAGATGCCCCAAGTGATGAGCTGGGCAGGGGATGAAGCCCAGGTGCTGGGTGGGACACTGCCAGCGAGGGGCACACACATCCTTCTGCAGCTGTGAGGCTGCAACTGCAGTGGAAGCAGAGTGAAGAGGCTGCCTGGGCCACATAAACCACAAAGCACAGAGGAACACAAACAGGCTCTGTTTCTTCTCCCATCTCCAAAGGAGAAGTTAAACAGAGCCAGGCTCAAATCTCCTGCTGGCACAGGACCAGGGAGACGGCAGCAACTATAGCTCATGGGAGGAGCACGATGTGAGGGTGGAAGCAGATGAATATTCGGTTACTGCTCATCATTTCCCGTGGCCTTTGTGTGTCAGAGACTGGCCAAGGTCAAGCTGACCTGTGTGTACTCAACAGTGGTGGCAACTGCAGGGAGAGCCAGGCTGGGGACAGTCCCAGGGGAGAGCTGCCACAGGACTGCAACTCCTGCAGCCTCACATGGAGCCCAGACGCTGTGAAGGCTGACCCAGCTCTGCTGTCCTCCAGCAAGGGCAGGTAACTCCTACCCACAGCATCTCAAGTCTGGGGGTGCCATTTAAGATACCAAAAGTGGAGACATCTTCTGGGTCTTTCCTTTTCTATCCCAGCTCCCGGGTTGCAAAGTTGGGCTAAAAGAGTCCCAGAGGTGCCACTGGGACCAGGCACCCATCCTGGCATTGGTCTTCTTCCAGCATCTTCTGAGCAACTTTGGCCTTCCCAGCTGTGGGAGTGCTGGCCCCCAGTGGCACGCAGTGAGGGGCTGTGCCCTGGGAAGCCAGGACAGATAGACAGGGTTAAAAAAATCTTTCTCTTCCCAGAGGCCTTTAAGAAGTATCAACAACAGGGAGCTTTGGCCAAACATGAGAAATCACCTCTCAGCAGTTGTAAACTGGTGACCAATCCCACACTGGGACAAAGGACTTGCTTTAGAACAATCTGGGTTTATTTTCAGGGTGTGAAATGGTGGCATGACACAATTGTATAAAAGAATTTAATGACCAGAAACAGTGCTAAATACCAGACCTGCCTGCACACCTTTGCTTTTAACCACTGGGAAGCTGAAATGGCAATTGAAGTGATGCTACTTTGGTGACTCTGCCTTCCAAAGCCTGGAAGCAGGATGGATGGTGTCTGTAAGTGCTCTGACAAGAAGAGGATTCATTGAGTGACACGAGGCAGTTATTGAGCTCCTTGCTAGAGCTGTTCTACTGGCACCCTGGACCTCTGCTGGGGGAAAGAGGCAGAAAGAACCTGCTGTAATTCCAGAATTTTCTGTAGCCCTTACACAAGAAGTATTCTACTGCTTCCAGTTTCTTGACATAATTCCATTGCCCTCTTACAACAAGATGCATTCAGTGTTTAAGGAAGACTTTCTTAGTGATACAAATCCCTCAGAAGCCATCACACTTATCCTCAAACCATATGGTCATAGAGGTTTAGATCTGTGCCTCTGAGGCCAATAAGGTGAGATGGACAGTACTGGGATGTGCATCCCACTGCCTGTTGCATCCCACTTTAGAACACCCATTTTCCAGCATCCACCTCTCTGCTCTAACTGCACAGGACTGGGATGCTGCCTAATTTGACATGTCCTGATGGTGGCCACTCCTGTTAGGAAAATTCTCAGTGCCAAGTCAGTGTTTGATGCCTCCTGGCTATGCCAGCTTCAGTCTGCAGGACAGCATCCATTCCCTGCCTCCCTGCAGGACCCGAGCAGCCTTTTATCCAGGGCCTGGGGAGGCAAAGCACAGCTCAGCACAGCACCCAGGAGCCTGGGCTGTGCTATTTGAAAGCCCTGATGTGAGTGCTGGTATTCACTGCTTTACAGCACAATTTAGTGCTTTTGTTCAGCACCTGCAGAGATCCAAAACGAATCCAGTCTGTTGGTACAGTACTTATCAAGGATGAGTCTTTAAGTTATTACTAAAGCAAACAGAAAAGTCTCCACCTATAATTTCCAGAGGTTCAATATTTACAATAGATTAGCATAGCCAGCTACTATCTGCAGAACACCTTTTTTTTTACTCCTGTGAAAATTAGTTAAAATCACTCCCAAAGTCCTCAAATGATTAACACTTTCAGAATTTAACATTTATCATACCAGTAATCTTCTTCATCCTAAATATAGGGTTTCTTAACCAGATACATACATGTGGATTTTTATTATGTGTATTTGTATTACATATAGATTTTTGTAATATATACACAGATCTTTTATGTATATATAAAAATCTATGAAGAGCTGGAAAGCAGACCCTAGCTTGTAATCAGTTAAAAAATTACTTAACACTTAGAAACAAATTTAATGTCAAATTTAATTTGGGTATTTTTGAATTTGCCTCAGATTTACATCTGTATATTCATAAAGGGAGAAGGACCTCTGATTCTTTTTGCTGCCTTGTAAAAAGGTATCAGAAAACATCCTCTGACAAAAGTCTGTCTAGGATTGCAGAAAGCTCACAGTTCAGCCCACTTTTATTTGGATGGGGCTTGTTCAGCAGAAACAAAAAGAAAGGCCCTTCTCACGGAGCTGATGGACAGATTAAAAATGTACCTGTTCACAGGATAAAGTCTTAGATTAAAATGCCCCAAAATAATGAAGAGAACATTGAGCTTCTACAAAGTCAGTGACTGATTCCAGTTCCACATATATGTGCTTGCAAAAAGGAGAGTCTAATGGGGGAGACATTTAGAATCAATGAATGAAATGAACTGGAAATGTAAAATCAAAATAGCGACATTATTTCATATGCACCTGATAGTTACAACCCACAGTTTCTACAAAGTCACATGAGGGGACAGCTCTGCTCAACCTCTTGGGGGACTTAGCGCACTCTGAAAGAATTTAAACTCTTACCCAGCCCAGTGTCTTGATGGAAAACTAAAACATCACATTTTTGACTTTGGAATTTGTGTTTGAGAACATCAACATTCCCTAAGGGCGCAGCTGATATTTTTATTAATTTAAATCAGATCTCTCTCTTTATTCCTCCTCATTCTTTTGAGTTTTCATTGAGCTTGGCAGCAACTTGCCTTTATTATTTGATCTATTTCTTTCAGTTAAAATACTTGCCCCATGATTAATTCAAGTCTTGAGTGATAAGATCTAATTCTGAGCTATTTGACTTGAAAATGAAAGCAAAGGTTGTCATGTTTCACTTGTGTAACCTTAACCATTCCTTTCCCTCTCCTGCCAAGCATTTTCTGTGACTGACTAGACCACCTTTATTTCCCTATCTGTCCAAGTAGCAAAGGAAGCCTCTCATCCCCCAACTTCTGCTTGCTTTAATACCCAGTCAGTTCTGAAATAAATCCCCACCTCTGCACTCCCTTGGGTTTCTGCATCTATTAACTCTGCAGAGAATACTGCACCACTTGTTGTACTTCCACACAGACCCGGTGCTGCTTCATAATCCCCAGCTCACCATTTTCCCTGGAAACATTGTTAGAATGGCCACATTTAGGGGCTTTTAACAACATTTCCAGTCAGCTGCACTGAAGACTGGGGTGAAGTTAAGCTCAGGACAGTAAAGAACAGCAAGGACATCTCACCCTTAGTGCTATGCTGCTCACCCTCCTTACTCTGAACTGGAAGAAAACCCTGTGGATCCCAGATTCTCACTATCTTCTTTAGTTGACATGATCTTGCTTACATCTGCTTTTAAAAAAGGTTCTTTGATTTCTGAAATAGCACTAAGCATAATTTCCTTTCATTCCCCCATAATCAAACAGCAGTGGCAGCAAGGCTCAAACTCAGTAGGTGAGCCTAGAGGAGAGGCTCTGCTACTGCCTTGGAATGAGTCGGAATGGGCAGAAATGTTTGGTGCTGATACAGACATCAGGGCCCTTGTCTCTACTTTGTCATGAACAAGCAGCTCCAAAGCAGAGCCCTCTCGTGAGGGTTCTCAGTGTGATTGCTGATGATGTGGACAGCCTTGGCTTCCCATCCAAAGGGTTTTCAATTGTCTACAAAGACAATAAGGAGACTACAAGCTGTGTCTCAGGTTCACCCTACACTTCAAGGGCCTCCTGGTTGAGATACAATAAAAGTACAGATATTCTCATAAAAGAAACCTCCAGTATATCTCCACAGTGCACACTTTTTGCCCATTTCTAGACACTTTTTGGGCAAGAATTCAGACTGACAACAAGTGATTGAAAGTAAATTTACCTCTGAAGCCAAGGGAGGGAATGCACACACCACTGTAATGTTATTTGGGTTTTGCCAGCCACAGCAATGCAAGAAAACACAGCATATTCCCACAGAAAATTCTGGAGGAACACCAGGTTGGACCTGCCAAGGTCGCTTTCAGTGCACACAGCTCTGTGCAGTGGGCTGGAAGCAGGGGCTTGCTGTGGTTCTCCTCTTCCCCTGCTCCACATCTGTGCCGACTCACTGCTGCCCCTGGGCACGGCACAGCTTGGCAGCCGGGCACTGGGGCAGTGACAAAGTCCTCAGCACACTCTTTGTTCCTGCTGGGCTCCAGAGGCCAGGCAGGCGTGGGACCACCCCCAGACCCCGCAGCTAATCCTTTCCTAGGAGATATCTATCACAAATACAAGCAGCAGCAAATCCTATAAGCCCTTCACTGCTGGCTGCTTTGCTCCCAGCAACCAGGGATGGAAATCCGTTCACCATTTCTGACCAGCTAACCCTGGGTATCCAGAGCCTCGGAGGTGCCTGCACTTTTTGGGGATGTTGACAAAGGGCTGCCAGGATCTCGGAGCTCCTGCAAGGCAGAGAAATGTTGGAGACATGTCTCATTTCTGGAGGCTGAGTCGGATCCTTCAAAACACAGGGTTTGTTTATCCCTTTCCTTCCTGGCACAGAATGGAGCCTTTTCCTGCAGAAAAGAGGCGGAATTTCGGTACGGCTCTGCAGGGAGGGGAGGGCAGGCCAGGTCAGGAAGGGTATGAGACGGGGCCCCAAACCACACGCTCTGTTGCAAGTGCCTTGGCGCCGGTTTGGGAGGAGAATCTCGGGCCGGGGGACAGAGCTATAATAATGCATTTTTGCCACCAGAAGGCAGCGGGGAGCTGCGGTTGGGAACAGCTGGTGTTCGCAGGCCCTGCCCCAGGGAGAAACGGCAGAAGGAGCTTCTACCTCTGCTGACTACAACCTGCCTTATTGCACTTCCCTCGTCCAACCCCCTTCACTGTCCTTAGGAAATCACAGGAGACTGCAGCGTAGAGAGAAAGCAATTTTCTCATGATTTTCTTTGGAAAATAGATGCGCATCAGACTTGCCTTGCCCTCCCGTCTGCTAAAACCCTCCTGGAGTGAGCATAGGCATGGATCCCGCTCCGGCATGGACCACTCCCCTTGAGCAGCTGCGGCACTGCTGCTGTTTTCGGAGAGGGAGCCAAATGTGCAAAGTCCCTCTGCCGTGCAGCTCCAATCTATGACCCAGTGGTCATTAGGGATACAGTGAAGGCACACGAAATCCTTGCTGGCTGGTTGTGCAGTGTGCAGCTGTGCCGTGACCCTCCCTGTGGGCACTTGCTCCTCCCTACATCTCATACACGACGGGGAAGGAGCTGTTACTGGGAAGAGGTTTTCCCTGGGGTGGGGGGGTTGTTTCTCAGAAGCAAGTCCCTTCTGCACATTACAGAGCTCTCTGACTTACAGGGCTCCTGATGGCAATTTAACAGCTTGTCTCAGTTTTCCACGTGGGCCATCCACCACAAGATGATGCTCCATACCAGGGACAACTGTATAGGACATATGTCCCACCTGGGCCGTTCTGACAGTGGAGTGTTTCAGCACCAAACTACCTTTATCAGCAGTTGCTCTGGGTGTTAGAGGTTTCATTTCTCAAGTCGTTCAGGCACATCTACATCCATGCTGCTCCTCAAAAAGCCATTTCTAATCCAGCAGAGATCAAACCATGTGTCTTTTAGTTGGTTTGCTTTCAGCTAGGACAGGCGCCCAACACCAGCCCTGCACCAGCCACATGAGCACACTGGAGGAAGCCACATGGAGGATGGCATGTTGGTAATAGCAAGAGGCTCAGCATAAAACCACATGCAAGATTTAAGTGAAAACAGTAGGGAAATATAAAAAATAGGGATCAAAAGACAGCGTGCAGGGTACTGACCACATCTTGGTTTCTGTCTTCCTTAAAAGAAGAGAGTGGTGAGGGTTTTTTTCGTCAGACACAGACAAAGACCCATTAAAATGACTGAAATATATGTTTGCTGTTATCCAGACTCTTCAGCTCCACGAGCTGATGACTGCAAGTGGGAGAGTGGCCAGTCTGGAGAGGTTACTGAGTTAAGTGCTGCTAATTCCTTGTTTATTGACTTCAGTAAATTGGGATTAGGACCAGGGGTTCCAGGTGGTGGCCTTGTGCTGTTTACATGGCATGTCAGGAATGCAGCAACTCTACCATGATTTTGCTGGTTTTTAAGAGGATGTGGGGAAAGCAGGCTGCTGAGGAGGAGGAGTGTGCTGAGGCCAGCTCAGTTAGCCCAGGGCTGCAGCTGGCTCCAGATGCCTCGCTCCTTGTGCAGGGCTGCAGGAGTTCTTGTCCCCTGAAATCAAATTGGGTGGGGGGCTCCTGGGCAATCCTGGCCATGGGACCGTGCTGTGCCCCAGAGCAATCACTTGTTGTTATGGGAGAAGAAGATCCTTCCTTTCTTTCTTCCTTCTTTGCTTCCTTCCTAGAGTCAATCTGGACATTGTACTGCCCCTCTTCCCCCTAAATAATAAATCCATTTACTTTTTCCTTTCTCCCTGGGATATTCTGTGTTTAATGGAATTTCAGTTGCCATTAATGACATCCAATCAATCTTCAAAACTTAAGACATTCAGAAACTTGACCATTGAAAACTAATTTGTTTGTTTGTTTGTTTGGGGTGGAGGTGTGTTTGTGCAGGGGTTTTGTGAGGTTTTGGGGGGTTTCTTGGGGTTTTGGTGGGGGTTTTTTGTTTGTTTGTTTTGTTTGTTTGGGGTTTTTTGTTTGGTTTGGGTTCTTTTTGTTCCTCAAAACAAAAAACTGCTTCCAAAAAAACAAAGCACAAGCCCTGAGCCAGACAGCCCCAGCTGTACTGTGCAAGGTGGTACTGATTCGGGAGGTTATCTTACAGGATTTATCACAGAGCCATAAGCAGCTGGGGGAGAGCAGCTATTGTCAGTCAGTCTCTGATCTGGTGAATCTGAAACATGTGAGCTAAAGTGGAAAGACTGTTCCAGCACAGTGTCTTTCTTTTAGCCTTGCTGCTAATGACACTCAGGGCCCCTCTCTGTGCCCTGGCTCTGAGAGCCGGGGGGGTTGACTGTTTTCGTCTTTGCAGAAGGTTTTGGGCATTGCTGGTGCCCTCAGGACACCAAGGTGGTGGCAGCCTCTTGCTGTTGCTGGCAAGTCTTCAGCTGTTTGGCAGTTGCTTTGTTTAAATCCAAAGGGTAACCTGCATTTCCCTAGTGAGGGAATAACTCCTGTTGCACGCATTGCAAGCATGCTCAGATACAAATGCCTCAAGTGTGAGACCCTCAGGAAGGAGGACACAATTCTGGGGATATATGAGGGCCACTCTCAAGCAGGTTTCTGCATCAGTTCCCTGAAAGAACTGGTGGAAAGGGGCACAATAGAAGCCATATGGTGCCCATGCAATGCCTATGGGAGCCAGGAAAGCTCTGTACAACCCATAGAAACCATCAGGATTTCCCTACCTTATGTCCAGACTAAACCTGCACCTACTCTCTTGTCTTGGGTAACTCTGAATTTCTGGGTCCTAGAAGTTGTCTGTAAAGTTCCTGTTCTCAGGGTCACTTCCCAGATTTTGTCAATGGTATCAGGTGGATAGACTGTCTTCTTCCACCTCAGTACTGTGTCTGCCTGTTTCCTTCCATCCATCTGTGAGTGCTCTGTTACTGTTTCTCTGTTGTTTTTTTTCTTCTATTTATCTGCTTCATCTTATTACAATTAATTTATAACACTTCTTACATTCACGTTTATTAGCTCTGAAAATGGCAGGACTTCATTCTTTCCCTTTAAGATGATTATCCTCCCACCACTGTGATAATGTTCATGCATCTTTTCCCATCCTTTTTTCAAGCATGATCTCCAGAGATGTCTTTGTAACAAAACGTGTTTTCCATGGAAAGCATTCCAGGGCACATGGACATTGTCCCGTACAGAGATGTGAGCTTGCCTTCCCTCCTGCAGTTCAAAGTTTGAAAGAGCAAAAGTCAGTGTTCTCTTGCTGCTTGTCTGCCTTGCCTGCCTGCTCTCTGCCAGTGTGGTGTCCCTCCTTTCACCTGCTGGATTTTCCACTCATTTCTTGCCAGTTTTCCAGAGGAGATGAGTCTGAAAAGATGTAGTATAGTGCTTGAAATGCAAGGAGAACTCTAGCAATGTGGCAATGCCTTGCAGGGATTAAGGAAGGAGGAATTCCTTGGAGACTGAGTTAGAGGGAATTAAGAAAGTACCAGTGGAAAGCACATGAGGTTTCCCTGTCTGATAACACTCAGGACAAGAGAAGTTCCCCCAAAATGGAATTATTCAAAGTTCTAGTGCACTTAAAAACTGAGCATTGTGTCTCACCTCTGATGTGTGCATATTCAGGCTCTGCCAGTCTCACCACACTGCCTGATTTCTGCCCTTCCAACTGTACTGCCAAAGTCAGAGACAACACACTTCCCAAGTGTTTGTCAGTGGGACAAAGCAAATATGCTGCAATAAAGCCTGAACACACCAAAATGTTTTTCCTTGACAATGTCATGTTTGCCATGTGGTATCTGCCATTCTCTTTCTTTCATCTTCCCTGCCCTGGCACTCCAGAGTCTAAAAATATCACCTTTAAATGCCAACGCAGTTAAATCTCTGTGCATGTTTCTTCTGTTTCCTTTACTCCTCCCTTTTGTTTTCCTTCTGGATTCTCTCTCTCTTGTGTTCATTCTGTATTCCTTTTATCTAAGTTCAAACATCTTGAAAATCCCTGCATAGGATATGCTTTTAGCAGATTCCTTTTTTTTTTTTTTTTTTTAAAACTTACATTGCTCTGTTCTCCTCGATGACAAAGCAGCACAGGCAGGAGCCAGCTCCAGGGCTGCCTGCCTGTGCCATGATTCAGCAGGTTGTAAAAGGAAGGAATGTTTTCTTTTTTGGGAAAGGGTGGGAGAGAAAGGGGAAGCACGCATGACAGGCATGTGTGTATATTTGACTTCCTGGTGCTTCTGTGATTGCAGCAGGAGTATTATGTTGTCCTGTTGGAGTCATGTTGGAGTTAATAATCTGTTTCAAAAGAAAGGCTTGAAAGATACTGGGTGGAAAAATGGGTTTGCCTAGATTGAGGAGGGCACTTGCTAAAATATTTTGCTTTGTTACTCTTTAAAGTATTTTTTCCATGGTGTTTTTAGGTTTTTCTTTAAGCATTTGGTATCTCATGTGCTGCCTGTTGTTTGTGACTGTTTCCCTGTCTGTCTGCATCTTCTGCTCAGCCTGGGTATAGCTCAACAGAGCAGTTTAGGAGCCAGCTTGGTGTCTTTCTGGAAAAACGTGTTTGATTCCAAATTTCAGTGCAAACAGGGATTTGCTGATTTCATTTATGCTGGGGCCCTGCTTGCTTTGTCCTAACACGGTGGAATTTTCTCTGTGGGGAAACTTACACTGCTGACTCATTGCATCAACTCAAAACAGATTTATGTTTACAAAGGAAAAAAGCACCACCCTTTTCTTTCTTACTTTTCTCTAGTAATATTTGATTTGTTATTCCTACAGAATACCTCCCATCTCCTGGAACAGCCTGCAGCCCACAGACCACACAGGAGCTCGCTTTGAACTGGGTGGTTCAGGCACAGCTTTCTGCTGAACTGTTCTCAGCTGGTGCAGCTCAGAGACAGCTCAAAGGTGCTTTAATTCCAGGGTACCAGGAGCCTGATTTCCTCCCCGTGGGGCCGAGTTCCCTGCCCTCCCACATGGCTGAGGCAGGACACGGAGACTCCTCAAGTGGAATCTTCACCTTATTCATGTGGTGCCATCAAACCCGGCATCTCCTTCAGCCTGTCTGGCCCATCAGCCCAGCAGGGACACTTCTTTCTGCATTTCCCTGTGTTTCTGTACTGATTCGATGTACAAACGTTCAACATCTACACAGCATTTCACCTCTAGAGAACTACGTTAGTTTCATTTTCAAAATACAGCACAGGTTAAAGGTTCTGGAATCGCACAAGGCCTTTGGCAAGCAGCTGCTGAGCAGCGCTGCCATGTTCCGAACACGCCGCAGTGTCACTGTTCGCTACTTTATTAAACGCTCGTTCTGTAATTGAGGAAAACACCCACCGGATACACTCAACTTTCTGAATAGGCAGGAAGACCTGAACGCCTTTTCTACGGAACTAAAGGCGGCTTTGCTGATTAATACACGGGTATTTCTGAGGCAGCGGGTGAGGGCGAGGGGACGGGGGGCGCGGGAGGGCGTGAGGGGCGCTGGCCCCGCCCCTGCCGCCCCTGAC
>VZRX01016293.1:68020-88083 GCA_013398075.1 Notiomystis cincta
GATGTGGGCAGCGCGTGGTTTAGGTTTGATCTGGGTACGTGCTCCAGTGCCGGAAATAATCGCGAACGTACTCCCCATATGAAGCCTCGCAGAGGGAGAACAGGAGGTGGTGCGGAGCATGGCGGGGGCCTGGCTGGGGCTGTGCGAGGGGAAGGAGAAGCCTCTGGAAAGGGGGAGCTCGGGGCGCGGAGCTGGAGGCCCAACAGGTGAAGTGCAGGCGAGGAATCTGCAGCAAGAAGATCTGAGAATTCGAGGGAATTAAAATGCATGCTTTGATTTTTGTCCCTCAAATATTGTTCGCATTGGCGTCTTTAAAATAGTGTATAAATGACATCTCGGTTCTCATTTCTGTTTGAGGATTGTATTGTGTGCTTTTAAAAAGAAAAAAACCCCACACCTTTGAATTAAAGCATGTACAGCACACTGCTTTCTTATCTGTACTGATTCTAAAGAGTGAAATTTCTCATGCAGGTTTGTGGTTCAGAACTTTCTAGGCTCCAGAAAGCGAAATGCTGCAGGTGATTTGATTGTGGAGGGAAGCAGTGTTAATGGTAGTAGTAATGGTAAAGGTCCAGACTCAATATGATGAGTGTTAACGTAATTAGTGCTGCAGAGCTTCTGCAGAGCATCGTGGAAAACTCTTTCTGGAACTTATTTAGAGTATGTTAGATGTCTGATAACTGGTCTCTAGGCATGAAATGTATTTCTAAATGCAGTGTGTTTACTTAACGTTGTCAAGTAAGCATAGTTAACCCATGTGTTTTACGGGACACTTTTGCACGTTGTGGTTTTGGTTGTTGCTAAAGTACTGCAAAGAGATAGCAGAACTATAATAATGTATGAGCTAATGCAGAAAAAATTATGGTTAAATATAGGCTGATATATATATATATACACATATATACACATATATACACATATATATATTACTCTAGGTTCATGCTGAGGTACCTGACTTCAAAGACCATCTTATTGTTAATTTGGCTGTATTAGATGGGCTTATGCAAAGCACTTAAACAAAATTAGGAAATGGTTTTAGTAAAACTTTGTGTTTGTATTAACTTTTAGTATTTCTAGTAAAAAAAAAAAAAAGCAAACAAAAAACCCCCACAACATTTTGAAGAAGATACGTGTACAATTCACAGACAACATCACAAGCTGTTTATAATATATAAACTGCTTTTTGGGATCATGGGATCAACTGCCCTCCTAGGAAGGGAATCTAATGTAGAATAGCAAGGAAGTTTTCTGCTTCCATCAGGTTACCCTCTCATTTAGTGTACTGCAGCACTTCCCCCATAGTAAATGAATAAATCTTTTACAGAGAATACACTGAGACTTGTACTTAGCCCTGCTTTTTACTTCCTTTTCTGGCCTTTCATTTTCTGCCTCTGGTACAAATCATGGTGGCAGCCTGTTCTTGCTGGGATCAGTTCTGTAGCTGGGCGAACTTGAATTGATTTCTAGGTGTGATGGTCGGAAAGATCTTGGGGTGCCTCCAGATCTTCCCCCACCTAATATAGTTTTCCTAGCAGCCCATCTGTTTTGTGAGGTCAAAGAGCCTCATGGTTCTGTCTTTACCCTCCAAGGACTTCCAGTTCTGCAGGGAAGGATATCTGTGCTGACAAACAGTATCTGCTGTTTGCTCCTGTACTGTATCTGCACTGTTGTATATTATTTTTAGAAACTGGCATATTTGAAATGCCTATTAAAAGAAAGCTTTGTTGCCGTCCCTTTTCACACCTAATCCCTTGCCTGGTTTGTGCTCTCTACAACCCAAACAGGAGGCAGCTTTTTCTGTGGGGCTCTCCAGGAGAGGTTTGGCTAATCCTTTCCAGGAGACTTGTCCCTCATGTAGCAGTGTATCCCAGCCACTCCTTACTTAAGAAAAAAAAAAAAGTGGGTGTAGGAGGGCAAACCACTACCATGGAGAGGTCTTGCCTCTCTTCTCTTGTTTGTGAGGTGGTTTTCTTTAGCCTTGTCTGCTGTTCATTGAGTTATGATGTTAAAGGCAGAATCTTCACAATGCTGAAATTTGTCTAGCTGAAAAACAATATTTCAGGGGAAAAAGTGTTGCCTACATTATATGTGAGAGCTGCTGTATATATAGGCACATAATTTTGTTATATCCCCTTTATAGCAGTGCTGAGGCACTGTACTGGTTGTTGAAATTATAGTATTTGGCCACACAGTTTTCAGCTTCACCATGGTGTCCATCCCCCAAGTCTCCTTAAGGACAGGTCAGGCAGGTGCAGGTGACAGACCTGCACTTGAAACTATGACATGAAGCTGACTCTGCTGCCAACAACTCGATTTCCTTTACCCTTGGCTACTTACTTTGGTATTGCTACAGCTCTTTCTGCTTTTGCTGCTGGATTGGCCTGGGTATTGATTCAGGGTTAAAATAACATGGCAGAAGGACTTGGAGCCATCTTAAACCAGCGGCTGGTTCATCATGAGGCTGTGTAAACAGTTACCCTGGCACCGCAGAGGAGGCAGGATGTGGAAGGCAGAGGGGTTGTGAGATGCAGAAGAGATTGCCTCTGCTCTTCAGTAGTTCTGACTTCAAGAAATTAGTAAGGATAACAAGTAGGATAACCAAGCCTTTGCTCAGAATCCACAGAACTCTCATTTGAGAGGGAGGATGGATATCTGTGTCTCAGCCTTTCTGTTCTTGTCTCCTTGCAAATTTTTTTGTTTTGTGATGAGTCTTTACATTTGACTTTAAACTTTTCTTCCTTAATTCTTGCCTTGCATGAGGCTGCGTTGTGCTTGTGTTCACTGGTGGGCTTCTGCTGTGAATACCACACTGAAACCCAGTGTTTGGAACACAGGACTTTGCTAGAGGGTTTTGCTCTTCCTTTGCTTGAGTCACTCAGCTGAGACTTCAGGTACTGCTGAAATAGAAACCATTGATGCTCACCCAGTTAAATTGCCTAGGTGTAGGTTTGTACTAAGTGATTTATTTTTATAAGATCTATTTTGTCTAACTGTTAATTATTTTTAAAAAAAAGAGTAAGTAGTAAACCAGATAGCCAGTAGCCATTCAAATGTAGTTATTCTGAAATATGCTGTATTAAGAACTGGCTTGATGAACCAGTGAAATAGATTAGTAACCAAGGAGATGATTAAACTGGTTTTGCAGGCTCTGTTTGACCTGACAGGGAAGTTACTAAACAGTATGTTCTAGAAGAATGATAGCAAAGGACTTGAAGATCCTTTCTGTGGGCAATTTCACTCTCCTCCATGGGACATGTGTGTTAGGGAGAGTAGTGACAACTGTCTTGTATGAGTGTTTCCAATGTCGTGGCAATAATTAAGAAGAACTTTCTCCTTTATGGCCAGAGAAAGGGGAATTCTAAATAAAAATTGATCTTTGAAGGTGCATGACTTTCTTGAAAACCTTAAACTCCAAAGGTAGTAATCACTTAACTCTACATGTTAGGAGTGCTGCTTTTGAGGCTAGAAACTGATTCTGTTTCTGAATATCACTCCAATCTGGTTTTGCTTTTACTGTGTGATAAAGTAAAATCTGTAGTGCAGATGTTGCAGGAGTCTGTTTCCAGTGCTCTGCTATAGGTCTTATAAATTCTGGGGTAAAATGTTTCAGCCTTTTGACAATCAGATGAACAGTGCTTAAATGTCAGTTCTGAAGTACCCTGGGGTAGAAGCTGGCCATGGGTGTGTGCAGAGAGAGAACAAGTAATCTGTAGCACTGGCAGTCTCAAACTCACTTCCTTGTTAGTACTTTGGGATTGCAGTAGTTTTCCCTCCTGAGTAGTGTGCCAATCTCTGTAAGAGACTGAAGACCTTATTAAAAAAAAAAAAAAGTGCATGGAGTTGTTATCTCTGACTTGAAACGTTGTTATGGTGAAAGTGATGGTTGCACTGAAGTAGAATGGAGACGTCAGAAGCTCTCACCTGTTATGAAAGTGTTCCTTTGTTAATGGCTTTCAGCAGTTGCATGATCGGAAATACACCAACCTTCAGAAATACTGCACAGTTAAACCTGAAGAAGGGAGGTGCAGGCAGAGTAAAAAATGGCTAAGAATGGTAATTGCTTGGAAATTGGACATTTCTTTAAGGAAGAAGTCTGATCATAATAGAGTAGATGCAAGTGTGACTAATTGAACACCTGTAGCTGCCAGCAACATAAAGTTCCACTGAAAAATTGATTTATGCCTGTTTTGTATAAAACCTGAGTTGCATCTCTCTCCCCCTACCCTCCTCTTCTATTTAGGAGTAACCTAATTTACTAGGGTGTAATTGTGTTTATGTTGTGTCCCTGAGGATTGTGTAAAGTGAATCTCAGGGGTTTTTTCCCTGTAGCAGTACATCCATTATGGGTAGAAGTAGCTTTTTAAATATCAAAAATGTGTGCTTCACTTAAATTGCTCTTCTGAGAACTTAGTGGCTTTTTTCTATAATTTAGTCAGCTTTTTATATTGTTTCAGGTTAAACAGAATAAGGAGTTTGGCATGATAAGTGGCAGTTGCAGAAGAAGCTACCAGCCTGTACTCCAGGTATATGGATGGTAGCTTATGTTGAATTTGGGACTGATTTAATACATAGGAAGTGTCCTAAGCAGCTTTCTGCAGGGATATAAACTTGTGACAACTGCTTGCCAATGACTGTAAAGAGGTAACTGGATTAACTTCTCTTCAGACTTCTAGCTTTCTTTTTTTTTGGGGTGAAGCTTGCTTGGGAACTTGACCATAAAATACTTCTCCCTTGAAATGAGGTTCAGCAAGGCCTCAAATTCAGACAGACCAATAAATGATAAGTGTAGACTTGCAGGGTAGATACCTGTGGCTGTATCAGGAGCACAGATGTGCAGCAGCAGCAGATTTCTGCCCCTGCTGTGTGGTCCCTGATAGAATTGTCTGCTTTCATTAAGATGCTTTGACAGAAAAATTTCTGAGGCCATTTGCCTTTGCCACTTGGTAGTGAGCATTTGCTGCTGACAAATGTTTCCAAAGGGTTGTAGTTGAGGTGGGATTGTGAGGTAGGTAATTATTACATATGGAGTCAGTACTGGCAGGAAAGTTGTGGGGGATGATTTAATTCTTTCACCAAAACTTTCATGCTGGTTGGCTACTGCTGAGATTACTTAAAGGATTACTTGCATGCTAAACCATTAATACCCTTTGCACATGGTTGGGAGGAGGGGTGCAGAAACTCCTTCCTTTTAGGAAAGGAGAGAATTGGCTCATTTTTAACCTTGGTATATTTTTAAGATTAACTTTGTCATACCACTTTCCAAATCCTGACGTGCTCATTCTATCTGCATGGTATGATTTGAAAGCAGTTATAAAACTGGATAATCTTCCCGAATTTAGCTCTATTTAAAAAACTTTTAGTGAGGCCCTATTGGTAAGGTAAGACAAAATGCAACCCTTGCCGTGGGAAGGTGTTTTTGTGCCATCTCATCCATGGTTGCTTCAGTCACACAGGGCCCATCCAGAGCTCTAAAGATCACTTTTTCAGATGAAGTTTCAGGCTCTTGTTTCTGTACTGCTTTTGTGCTGGTGGGTATGAGTTTATTCAAAGAACACCTTATCTGTGCAAGAAGAATTTGCAGCTCCAAGGGTACTGACGTCTGCCTGACCGTTTTCAGTCCTTGGTTTTGTGTTGTGGCTCTCACACTAATATTGAGAGCTATGAGCTGTTTTGAGCTCTGAAGCGGTTTTCAGTTTTGGCTGTACACTGTGCATTAAGCAAACAAGCTTTGCTCATATATAACAGCCCTTGAAAGTTTTTGTCAGCTATTCCTTCTGGAATGATTGTCCTTTTGGCTCAGAAGTGTTTGGGTGCAGTTGCCTGAACTGGGGGGAGGTCTGTGCACATGCATTTGGACAATAATCCTCAAGGCCATCACTATTGTTGGAAAACTGGCTGCAATTGCATGTTGCTGTAGCGACAAACTGGACATGACCTCAGCTCAGGTCTTTAAAATACAATTTTGTTGTAGTTGTAAAACATCCTCTCTGTCATTAGAAGTAAGTTGAATAATCTAAGACTGATAGATCTAGTATGCAGTGGAGTTTTGGAATATTGGATAGTGCTGATAAGCCTTTGAGAATGTAAACTCTTTTAGTTGCCTAAACATGCTTTGGAAAGTTGAAAGTTTGCTTCCTAGCATGAGCTCAGGCCCCTACAGGCACTGTTGACTCTGTCTGAGTTCTGTTTGAAAGTCTGCAGGGCTACAGCGAGAGGTAGGAGTGTAAGGGAAGGAGGAGGGGATATTTGGTTTTATACTTGTTTTCAAAAAAGTCTCAGTTGTAACTCTGGTTTTGGAAGGAAAGTTTGGAGCGGGATTCAAGGGAGAGAAGGTGAGCAAGGCACAGGTTGTTGTGAGGTTTTTGGGCAGATAAAAGTGAGCAGCATTCTGAGAGTGTTGCCTTCTGTATCAACCTAAAGATGCAGTGATCTTGTCATTTTTCTAGGAGGAAACTCAAATTGAGACTCATTTTACTTACAAGATATTTTAAGCTATGGCTTGCCAGTGTCTATCATGTTGGTGTGACAATGTACTGAGCACCTTATGAATTAGTTTAAGTGTGCTATTTTAATTCTGTAAGGCTTTTAATTCTGTAAGGCTGTAAGGCTTCTGTAACAGCTACTCTTTCTTTGGTCATCTTGTTAAATTAGATATTGAAAGGAGGGAATTGAATCAAGTGGCAGTTTCCAGGAGCTTCAACTGCCTATAGGCATCTGCCAGTAGTAGCAATGACTGTTGGCAGTAATACTACAATAAAACCTGGGGAAGGGGTTTGATGATTGAAAATACCAAAGCTCTGCATTTGAAAGGACAAAAAATACATTGGACAGGAGATGAGGATTGATTACTCTGCAGGTTGCTCTCTGCTGGAAAAAACTAGAAAATTGTATTTCAATTTCTGGACTGAATGGAAGCTTGAGGTCCTATATGGTGTATTTAGCCCTTCATAAGCACAAAATAGATTTCCTTTTTAGGCTTTTACAGCCACATATGTTGTAGTGTCATGTACATGTCTGCTGTCCTGCTTGTGGGCTGTGGCACTGTAAGAGCAAAATTATGACACTTCTGCAGCATCATCATGTGCAGAACATGCACATGTGACTCTCCACTCAGTTAATGTCTGTTTGATATTAAATACTTAGCTTTATGTTGTGTTTCCCCCCCCCCCCCGCTTTTAGAGCTGTCTCAGACAGATGCAGTAAATAACAGAGCTGGAGAGAGAAGTTTGCACTTCACCTGTTGCCTTGGATGCTCGGATTTGTACCGAGAAGCAGCGTGTTGCTCTGCTTGCAGTGCTGGCTTGACCTCTTTGCCCTGTCTTATTTATTCAGAACATGGAGCTGAAATGGCTACTGTGTGTGACTCTGCTAGCCCTTGGGATCCTTGCTGTCCAGGCACATGATATGGATGAAGACAATGATGCTGATGATGTAGTTGATATTGAGGATGACTTGGATGATGGTATTGAGGAGGTAGAAGAGTCAAAGTCTGAAACAAGCAGTTCTCCTCCTGCTCCAAAGGTTTGGCATAGAACTTCTTTTAACAATTGAATTACTGCTTGTGTTTTGGTTAATGTGAGTCTGATCAGAGTTGTCTTAACTTTCCTGACCTTTAATATGTTGTAATGTTATTAAAGATGTTATCTGAGAGTAGAGCTTGGAATTAAGGTTGGCTGCTTGTTCCTGTTCTCATGTCCCCCATGTTCTTCTGGAAGACTTAGATCTAACCTTAAAATCTGGGGTGTGAGTATCAGGATTTAATGCTAAAATTTCCAGCTAGGCATATACTTGAGTTTTAGTTTCAGGCAAGAGCACAACAGCTTGGCACAAGCAGCAATACTTATGTAATGTCTGTATTTATGCTTCAAGAATGTCCAGGTGAGCTGTACTCAAGTGTAGGAGGAAGTATGAGCTTTGCATGTCTGCATTTCTGTAGAATAGAGAATGTGTCTTGAAAGGTGCATAAATTCCCCTGTTTTCCCATAGGTTACTTACAAGCCCCCAGTCCCAACTGGTGAAGTGTATTTTGCAGAATCTTTTGATAAAGGAACTCTGGATGGGTGAGTATAATCTGAAGGATCATTCAGTACAGCAGATAATGTAAAATATTGGTGAAAGGCAATGAAACCCTTTCTGCAGAACTTCTGTTACTCAAATTGAATCAAAGGGCCACTGTTTGGTTGGGATTACAGTAATGATTTATTGAGGCTAGCTGTTCAAATGCTGAGTTAAACCAGTATTTCCTTAAGTTCTAGTAATAAAGAGGAGGTGAAGCCATTACATGTGGCCTTTTTACTTTGCTCAGGTGATGTGAGGATGGTAAGGTGCTACTTCTGGGGTTTTTTATAAGAGAGAGGTACTTGCCCATGAGGCCATGGTCCTACCTTGAGGTGGGAAGTGGCAAACAAAAGTTTGCAGGCTTGGGAACAGAACTCCTCAGGGGATCAAGATGCTGGGGTGTAGTCATGAGACAGCAAAGGTTGCTTATCTTAAGGGCAGGATTTTTAGTTGGGGGGTCAGAGGGGAGGAGAAATTTGGTTTTCCAACCATTGGATGTCTGTCTTCTAGATGGGTCCTTTCCAGAGCCAAGAAGGATGATACAGATGATGAGATTGCCAAATATGATGGTGAGTCCAACCCGGGTTTTGGATGATAAATGTTTCTGATGTTGTTTGTCATGTATGAAAAAGAGATACAAGTCTTTCTTTTCTGTTTCTCAGCTAAAATTATATTCACTGAAGAAAATGGGAGGGATGTTTATATACCTGGCTAACAATATAAAATGTAGTTCTGATTTAAACAAAATATCCACTTAGAGATTTTAAAATAAATTAACGTTTGGTCAATTTCTTCCCCAGGTAAATGGGAAGTCCAAGAGATGAAAGACACAAAGCTTCCAGGAGACAAAGGGCTTGTAATGGTAACCCGAGCCAAGCATCATGCAATTTCATCCAAACTTTCCAAGCCGTTTGTGTTTGATACCAAACCCCTTATTGTACAGTAAGTAAAGAATAATTTGGTGTTCTGTTGTTTCCAGGGTGACATGATAGCAAGGGATTTGGATGACAGAAGAGGCTGTAATGTATTATTATACTGTTTTGAGTAAAATAGTAACCCAGATTCCCAAAGTGAGGAGTTAGTAACAGCATGGGTCCTGCTGAAGCCTGAAAAAAGAAAAAGTCTCTGCAAACTAGACTTGGTAACCTATCTTGTGGCTTCAATTCACTTGATTTAATTGTAGTAACAAGGTCAGGCAACTGACTTTTGTACTGCTAATTGTGGAAAGTCTTGTCCTTTTGAACAAAAGCTGGTCTGTAGGTATGTCAGTGCACTTCCTTAGGCAGCAAACTGCCCCCTGTTTCTGAGGGCAGGTGGACAGAGGGGCAAAGATGCATTTGTTTCCTTCTTCCTTCATGGAAGATGAACACCTTACATAGCTCTGGTCATGACTGTTGCCAAAGAATCTACTTGCATGTATCAGCAAATCAGGGGAAAAACATAATTCAGTGAGAACAGTTGAATTGTGCATTATTAGTGACGTTATCAATTTTCGAAAAAGAGTGAACTAATTCATACTTGCACAAGATAATGAATTGGTGACTTTGCTTTGCACTGTTTAGTTTTGGCTCCAAATACAAGGCTAAAAATAAAGCCCAGTGGTCATCCACTTCAGCTGCTGGCATTGTGAGAGGATCAAGCATACTTAGCTTATTCCTGACAGAGATGTTTTGCCTTTTTCAGGCTCCTTGGCATCCCCAAATATACTGTTGTATGCATATAACCCTAAAGGGGCTTCTTCTAGGATCCAATTGTTTTTGCTTTGGTAGTCTTGCAAATTGAGTTGTCTGTCTACCATAGTAGTTGTGGGGAAAATAATTGGTTTGTCTCAATCTCTGTTGAAATGTCTTATATACCAGAAAGCTTTTTCTTCCTCCTGTCTACTTCTAGGTCATAATCTTCTAGGCCAACACTCAATTTCTTTAATCTTTTCTGTCAGGTTAAATCTTCTAAATCTTCAAATTTTTAACTGTTTCTCAGGCTGTTGCAAATATTTTCTTAGTCCTTATATCTTTATATATCTATATGTCTGTATCTTTAATATTCACTGGGTAAGTTATTTAAAGAAAACAACAACAAAACAGCATTACTGTTAATTTGTGCTGAAAAAATTGTAATTGAGTATTACAGAAATGATTTTTCCTCATGTATAACATGTGCTCTCCCTTTTTTTATCCAAAACTAAAATTAGGTATGAAGTAAACTTCCAAAATGGAATAGAGTGTGGTGGGGCCTATGTGAAATTGCTTTCAAAAACCCCTGAGTTGAACCTGGTGAGTAATGCTGCTACTTTTGAGTATTAGTTGTGAAAGAACTTGAAGATTTTTCACTTTACTTCTTCCTGAAGAAATGCTTTTAGTGAAGGCAGTGAGGCCTGATTGCTTGGCCAAGTACTTTGCACTCAGCATTTTCCCAGTGCTTTCAGTTGGAGAGGACAAGTACTGAAATGTGACGGCCCCTTAAGTGGAAACTGAAGTTCCCTAATAGCTGAGCAGTTGTAGACTTTTGCCAAATTCTGTAGTACTTCAGAATTTCCTGGGTTCTAGAACCAAACAGGAGGTGCTTAGGAGAGTAGTCAGCTCCTAAGGCCTAAGAACTGCTTTTTGTCCTCTCATTTCTTGAAGTGGTTGAGCCTGTTCAGACAAAGCTGAACTGCTGGGTAACCTTGCATTGGCTCTTGGAGCCCATGGGTTTTCTTTAGCAGTTTTCCTGGACTCTATAGGATGTACTTTTTATGACTTGTTATCCACCCTTCTCCTTTCCTTCTGCAGTCTCATTGGAGTTGTACTATTAGTACAATTTCCAAACTATTAAAAACTCCAAAACAACCGTGAACACCCAGAACACAACTTGGCTGTCTAATCAGTTTCATATATGCATCGAATTTTCAGATAATGTTAGCAAAAACAAATAGACTTGCAGAGTTCAATGGTGATTATATCCAGTTAAACTTAGATTGAGGCAGTACCCCAGTTCATAAGTTTAGACTAAATGCAACTTGGCCTCACTTTGTGCTGCTTATCACTTAGTGTGAAAGAAACTCTAGTTTTTTGCTTGTCTTTCTTTATTGCCAGTAACTGATACTTCTAATTGATATCTTTTAAAATACTTTATTGTACTGTAGAGATATACTTAAACACTGTGGATGTCACACTAATCTTCTGGATAACTCTTGAATAGCTGGTGTTTTCCATGTGAAAAGTAGAGGCCAAAGGTGCAAAATAAAATAGCTGGGGTAGTTCTGGTGTTTTTTTCTGGAGGCTTATTTGAGGAATACAAGCTGTGGTGTGGAGACTTCATGGGCTTGGTATCTAAGTTGCAGAATAATTTTTTATTGGGAATTCTTATGCCAGACAATGACTTAAGTTGTATTTCAAAATAATGGAGTAAAGTATTGCATTGTTTTTAAAGGATCAGTTCCATGACAAAACTCCATATACAATAATGTTTGGCCCTGACAAATGTGGAGAGGACTATAAATTGCACTTCATCTTCCGCCACAAAAACCCAAAGACTGGCAAATATGAGGAGAAGCATGCAAAGCGTCCAGATGCAGATCTGAAGACTTACTTTACTGATAAGAAGACTCATCTTTATACTCTAGGTATGGTGACTGCTAATTATGCATATTAATAACTACATTTCCTGCACCAAAAGCTCATAAAGTGAGCCAGATGAACAGATGAATATTTCTGCCAGTGCACCATACAACTAAAAACGACTTGAAAGCTTCAAATGCAAAAACTGATTGCCTACACAAAGGCTTATTTCATCCTTCCAGGAAGTCTTGATGCATGTAAGAAAGGTCACGTGACTTGACCTTAATAGTCAAAGGAGAACTGAGTTTCAGGGCAGTTGTAAGTAACTTGAAATAATTATCAGCATTTATAAACTGCCTGAAAGCTGCCTGAATAATGTAGGGCACACTTAAGATTTAGATGTAGAGGCATCATGGTTTGTTTTGGTTTTGTTTGGGTTTTTTCCTGCTTTTCCTGTACCAGACAAACTCAGGAGTTCTTGAAACGTGTTTGGTATATTAGCTATGATCAAAATCTTTCAGGAAGTACTTAGGAGTATCTCTAGCTTTTCCTACTACAGAGACAGCAGTAGATAAAGAGGTGAGATAAACTCCTGTTAGTCAGTAGTAGGAAGTCTTAGTCTCCAGTAGAATATGAGTATAGACATTCTTACTACTAAAGCAACACTTACTGTGCCAAGAAGTCAACTTCTTGTGGTAACTGCTAAATCACCCTACAAAACTGTGTGTTTTTAACATTTAAAGTAGGACTTCTGCCAGGAGTCTGCCTTCTCACAGGGTGAGATGTGGAACATCATCATTAGTTGTACTTTGGTGTAAGGAGAAAGGTTCTTAACAGTTCTTTAAAGCAGTTGATGGGTAGGTGGTAGCTTGGGTTGTACAGTGGGGATGAGTGATGCTTTATGACTCATGCTTTGTATCGTACATGCAATGACTACATCAACTGTTTTCCTTACAGTCTTGAATCCTGACAATAGTTTTGAGATACTGGTCGATCAAACAGTTGTCAACAGTGGGAATTTGCTAAATGATATGTCTCCTCCTGTGAATCCACCCCGAGAGATTGAGGACCCAAATGACCAGAAGCCTGAGGACTGGGATGAGAGACCAAAAATCCCAGACCCAGATGCTGTTAAGCCAGATGATTGGTAAGGTGTTGGAAGGGTGGAATTGAGGGAGTCCTTAGCCTGATAATTTGGTCCTGATCAAGATATCTTTCTCATGTGACTTATGGAAGGTTTTGAGTCTCATCCTTGTAATCAAAGCACTGTCAGTTTAGGCATCTTAAAAGCACTTCAGTAGACAGTCAGGTTCCACATCCCCTGGGAATTTTGGTGCTCTTGTTCCTGTGTTGGCCACAGACAAAGATTTTACAGAAATACCTATGCTACCTGTTGCTTTCATCCTTGGTGAGATCAAAAGATGAGCTGCAGAAGGTATAACTGAAGGATCTTTGTAGTTGTTTGTGTAATGTATAAATAAGGTAACTGACCTAAGTCAGAAACTGATCCTGGCTTTCTGACTTCGTACCTGTGCTTTGTAAATCATAGACTCAGTTTCAAGCACAAAGGTGTTTTTGCAGCTGCTGCTAAGAAATGGCATTTGCTGTGATGCCCTTTGTAGATTGTTTTTTAAAGAATTTAGTAGTAGTACTTTGCAGTTGGCACCTTGATATGCCATGAGGCACACACGTAGGTAGTGGATTGCAAAGCAGTTCCTTTCTGAAATCATGGGCTGACTGACAGAAGGGAAGGTAGCTGGCTGTCTAGAGCAGTGGGCTTGTTCAGAGTTTGTAGAATCATGCCTTGGACTTAAGAACTCTTGTGTTGTATATGTTAACACATAATGCTGTGCTCTCAAGGGATGAGGATGCTCCTGCAAAGATCGCGGATGAGAACGCTGTGAAACCAGAGGGCTGGCTGGATGATGAGCCAGAGTATGTAGCAGACCCTGATGCTGAGAAACCTGAAGATTGGTAAGTTTGCTGCCTGTTGCAAGTGGCAGCAAATATTTCATGACTTTGGTACTGACATTTGCAGTTCATTGTCACTTGCTGACAAAGTTGCTGTTCAGGCTATTTTTCTTCAAAAGTAGAAGGCAGTGGTCTGAGGACTCATGTCCTGCATTTACCTCTGCATTTTTCAACTCTTTTGTGACTGTAAGCAGAACAGGGCAGGGATGTTCATCTTGAAGTAATACCTGTTTGGAAGGGGCAGTGTGGGAGGCTGTGCTCAGGGACTGGTTGTTTTTGATCTTTTGTGCTTCACAAAGTTAGTCTTTGAAGTCCTTGTTCCTTCTGCAGTATATTTATCTACAGACCTATGCTATACAAAGTTTCAATACCTCCATTTAGTGGTAGAAATTTTGATTTTCCCAGAAATTGGACTCTGTCTGAGCCTTACTCTGTATGAAGGCAAGGAGTGGACTTGAAAATTGAATTTGCCTTTTCAGGGATGAAGATATGGATGGTGAATGGGAGGCACCTCAGATTGCAAATCCTAAATGTGAGACAGCTCCTGGCTGTGGCACCTGGCAGCGCCCAATGATTGACAATCCAAACTACAAAGGCAAATGGAAGCCTCCTATGATTGATAACGTGAACTATCAGGTTGGTGTTTTCATTGCTTAAGCTGGCAGCCAATGCAGCACATCTTACAAAAAGCAGAATGATTTAGATTCAGCAGATGTAATTAAGAATTCAAGTGCTGTCATGATTGTATTGTGTTTCAAGTGGACTGATTCAAAGTGCTTTTTTACCAGGCGTTGCTTCATTGTATTGCTGCCCAAAGCCTGCTAAGTTGCACCTGTAGATGTTGTAATTAAGTGCAATGGATTGTTACATCTCTCCATTCATAATGGGCTGAAAACTAAAATTTATCTTCTAGGAGATGAGGCTGAATGTCTTTTGTCTTTTCTAGGGCATATGGAAACCTAGAAAAATCCCAAACCCAGATTTTTTTGAAGACTTGGAACCTTTCAAGATGACTCCCTTCAGTGCTGTGGGACTTGAGTTGTGGTCCATGACATCTGACATCTTTTTTGACAACTTTATCATCTGTACTGAAAGAGCTGTGGCTGATGATTGGGCCAGGGATGGATGGGGACTGAAAAAGGCAGCTGATGGTGCTGCAGAGGTGAGAGAGGAAGGTTTAATTGTGTGCTGCTGAGTGGAACAGTAGAACACCTCTGCTGTTCTCTCTCACAGCCTTTGTCAATATATGTCTGTATGTGCCAAGGCTGAGGGTTTTGCTAAACCAGGTTGGAGCCTCAATTAATAATTACAGTATGTTAATGGTTGCTATAAATAACTAAGAGTACTCACTGCTCTCTTCTAAGTTTTTGCTCTGATTTAGCCTAATTCTTAATTTGTAAGCTATGGTAAAAGTACTTCTGCAGGTTAGCTTGAATTTTTTTGAGGTCTGAAATAGAATGTTTAAAATTGCAAAAACCTATTTGAAAGTTCTGTAGCTGCTACAACTTGCTGTATGGGATGCAATTTGACAATTCTTTTGGTCTTACAGCCTGGTGTTGTGGGCCAGATGATGGCAGCTGCTGAAGAGCGTCCGTGGCTTTGGGTGGTCTACATCCTCACTGTGGCTTTGCCAGTGTTCCTTGTTGTCCTTTTCTGCTGTTCTGGGAAGGTAATGCATTAAAGCATTTTTTTCTGATAATTAGCATCATGTTTAAAAGGAGGTTCAGTAAAATGTGCCTGAATATCACAAATAATTGCCTGGGTTTGTCATTGCCTTTCAGAAACAGCCAAGTGCTGCAGAATACAAAAAGACTGATGCTCCTCAGCCTGATGTGATGGATGATGAGAAAGAAGAAGAAAAAGAGAAAGGGGAAAAAGAAGAGGAGGAGGAAGAGGAGGACGCAAATGAGGAAAAGCTTGGTAGGTAAACTAGATAATCTTGAACAATGTTCTCCCTGATTGAACAAACCAGCAGGATTGGCAGATGTGGAATAAAACCAGTGGTGAACTGAAGATAAGTCAGAAAGGAGAATTACTTTTTTTTTCTTTTTTTTCCATTTCCCCTTGAAGAGAAGAAGAAAAATGATGCTGATCTAGGAAGTGCTAGTCAAGAGGAGGAAGAAGAGGAGGAGAAGACGACAGGAAAGCTGCATCAGAGGTAGAGAGTGCTTGATCTTTGAAAGAAGTTTGTGCATTTTCTTTCACAGGTCATGTAGAACAGGCCTTGCTACAGTGTTAAAAGTTAACCTGGCTCATGTGACCCTCCCTCCCAGTTCAGAACTTTGGAAAACTTAATCACCCTGAAGAATAGGAATTGCTGTGGCTGACTTCAGCAGAGTTGTAGAGCCTGCCTTGAGAGAGGAGTGGGACTTGGAAGGCATCTTCTTGAGGCAAAAGGCTTATTCAGCTTTGAGTGCAGTCAGGATGTGCTCCACACTGACACAATGGCTGACTTAAAAAAGGATGGAGCATGAAGTTAACAGATTCTCCCAGCAGCAGAAGCTGCTGAGCACTCCCAACAAATAGTGTACATCCACTGTGAAAATGAGGAAATTTACCTGTTTGCCACAAAGTACTTTCAGCATTAGCTCCTTTCAAGAACTAAAGTCTAACGTAGAAGTGAAAGCAGATTATTCTTCATAGATTCTTCTCAAAATGGTTATTAAGGGTATATTTAGGTTTTATTATGTTGATGTTTACACAAATTACTTTCTTGCAGGAGGAGGAAACTGTGAATAGATCACCCAGAAACAGAAAGCCAAGGAAAGATTGAAAAAAGTCATAGGAACTTGATCTGTGATTTCTTTTTTTTTTGTTGTTGTTTTCAAATATGGTTCTGGGAGAGGACCTTGGACACCTTACATTGAAACTTGGACAAACCTCAAGATTTCACCATCCACAGGTTCCAGTCACACTATCCAATGTAATGGAGTGTCTAGCAGTAAAATATTTGCAATCATCTGTTTTAAAGAGCATCATTCCTGTAGAAAGAAAGCATTTAATATAATGGGCTGTGGATTTTGGAATGTAACATAACTAACCTTTTCATTTTTGGTTTTAAATATTCTTTTCTGTTCTTAAGTAGATTGATAGAATTTTTCCAGTCTCAAACCTTGGCTTAATTTAATATATTAATTAGTGAAATATAACAATGAATCTTGAAAGTGCTAGGTGATAAAAATGCAGTTTTATAACTAGTTTTTTTTACAAATATGTAAATTCCTAAATGTACCAATGTCTTTATACCCCTTAAAATTTGCTAATTGTTTGAGGAAAAGTTGTCAATGCATTTGACAAACCCCCTTGCCCTCAAAAGAAGAGAAAATTGGGGGGTTGTATGGGGAAACCAGTAGTGAAAATCTAATCAATCAATCATTCTTTTGGGGGGAGGGGAAAGAGGAAGAAGGGGTTAGAAGGAAGGGGTTAGGCAGTTTATAGAAAATATGCATACTGTGCATGGCTAAAGCCCTGTTAAGTGTTGACAAACTATCTAGGGTTTGGAGTGGGTCATCCTAATGTGGTATTTAATCCTGCAGAGCTTGCAGACAACCAATTTTATTTGTTTTTGAACTCTTTTTGTACAGCTGAGGGTTGCTGGGGAGGTGTGGTTAGGCTACTTCCCCCTTTGCCCTCTGTTCAGCCACCAGTGTTTTCCTCTCTGTGACGATACAGCTCTTCCTGAGAGCAGCTTTGCCTCAGTTGCTGAAGCACTTCATGTTCAGCTCATCATCAGACTCGATTTCACAGCTAGGCCTACTCCTCTCTGGGGTCCAAACACTGAGTAAGGCAGTGTCCCACATCCTCTCACTGTTGTCACTGTATGTCTGCTGTAGAAATGGGGGAGGTAGGCAGGTAGACAAGTTGAACTGAGTATTTGTTAAGGGGTAAAAAAAAAAGCAACCAAGATGTCAGTATTGTAGGTGGGTAAGGAGCATGTGGAATCTCTTAACTCGTGTGTGAAACTGTTTTAAGTCCTTTTATCTGCTCTTCATGTAACAAGTGCATTCTAAATTATATTGTGAATGTTAGGAAGTTCCAATTCCAGCTGAATAAATTTTTTTTTAAAGTGTTGAGTCTACCATACTACACTGTTTCAAACACCTTTTTTTTTTGTGGAATGCAGGTGAGCACTACCAAGAGCATTACCTCTGAGGGTGAGATGGATGTAATTCATTACACTGTACCAAATATGTTGGCGTTTGGATGTCTATATAGATAAACTTTTGCCTTTGTTTAGAATGAAATTAAATGTCCTGAAATTCTTCTTCTTGCACTGAACTTAAACACTCCAGTGTTGTTTGGTCATATGATAGGTATAGTGTGTGGAATAATTAATAATTCCCAGGGGTTGTGTGGGGAAGAGTGTTCCAATTCCTTTGCAAACAATCTAACCAATTACTAAAAGACTCTTGGTTTGGGTTTGGGTTTGTTTTTTTTTTTGTAAAACACCTTTTGCTGCCTGTCCTTATGTTGTATCCCTTGGTTGTTGTGTTTGAAATATTAGTGATCACAAATGCATAGCAGGATTTCTTGATCTCTCTGCAGTGTACAAATAAACTATTGTAAGCAAGATACTGGAAGTAATTTCAGACTTCTGTTGGGAGCTATTGCATGTTTAGAATGCCTTTGCCTGTTGAACACCTGGTCAATACTGCTCCTTATTGCAAAAATAGCTTATACTCTGACATGGAAGATGTCATAGCTTAAGCATTGCTACTAGCTTGTTCTCAGGACTGTATTTTTATCAAGGAGCAGCTGCTATTTATGACTCTCAGTCCTTTGAGATGATGTGTAAATGGTTTCAATTCAGCTAACGTTTTGAGCACAACATAAAAATCTAATTAATCTACTGGTTTTTTATCTTAATATGCAAATTGCCTTAAACTCCCAAACAATCCATGTGCATACATGTTCTCTCAAAGCATCAAAAGCGAACTTGAGATCTGCTGTCAGCTTTTAAATAGTATTATATTAAAGCTAATTGTAAATCTACATTTGCTTCTGCTAAATCTCCTGAAAAAGTCTCCTGTCTGCATGTTATGGCTTTTTTTGATACCATAGTGTATGCTTTAAATAATCACTACAATAAATGAAGACTTTCCAAAATGGATAGACAACTCAAGTTACTTTTTATCCCGCTTTCTGGCTTGGGTGCCTCAGTTTGACCTTAGAATTGCTCTTATTTTTAAAGTCTTGGAGGGGAAAAAAATAGCTACCTGCTTCTCTTGAGTGCATAAAGCATAGCTGTGTTTTTTGGAGTAGTGAAGCTCCACCTGGCTGTAACCTGTGAGCTCGGTTTGGAGCTGTTACAGATTCTTAAAGGTGTATTTGGGCCTTTTGTGTCTGTGCAGCCAAGGGTGGCAGCTCTCGGAAAGGACGCTGAGCTTGACTTGCTGTGTCTGACAGCTGGGGGGTGTCAGGCTGACGTGGTGAATCAAAACAAAACCCGGGGGCTCTGAAGCACGAGGCAGAAGTGCTGAGAGCAGTTTTTGTCCTGGAGCTGGTGCTTGGTAGGGGCATTGATCGATCAGGACGCAAATAACCAACTAACCCCTCCCAGCCGGGGCCCTGGGAGCGCTCTGCTCAGTGCTGAATTGGCACCGCTGCAGGCTGTGACCTCTCCTGTGTGTCACAAATGTCTGTGTTGGAGATTGGGCCTGAGGAGGGTTTCTTGCAAACGCTGCCTGCTTGTCCATGTCCGTGGTTTTCTCCTGCTCTTTCCTTACTCCTCCCTCCCACTCGGCTGCTGCCCTGCGGCTGTGGGTGCATACTCGGGCTTTGTGCCTGCTCTGCTCAGCCCCAGCTGATGGTCAATACCCCTCTTGCCTCGTGGTTTGTAAAAGGGGGTTTTGTTGATTGGGTTTTGGGGGTTTTTGGTTTTTTTTTAGTGTTGCTGGACACAACTACTGTGATTTCATGTCCATTTCAAACAGGTACTTGTAGAAGCAACTTGGAAAAAAAAATGTAAAAACTAATCAATAAAGAAACTTTAACCTGTTTGGCTTTCTTTGTCTAATTAGCAAAGCTGGATTAGCCTTCAGCAGGTTGAGGGTGAGGCGAGCGGTGCCTCTTGCCGGTTTTTGCCGCTGCAGAGCCGGGTCCGCCCCGGGCTTCGCCGCGAGAGCAGCGGCCGGGCCGGCCCAGCGCCCCTCCCTGCCACTCACGCGCGGCTCCGCCCCGCTCCCCTGATTGGCTCCGCCGCCGTAGCCCCGCCCCTCCCTACCTGTGCCTTTTAAGCGCGCCGAGCGCCGCCTCCGGCTCGCCTCCGCTGCTTAATTCGCGCCTCCGCGCCCTCCTATTGGCCGGGAGGGGCGTCGGTCACGGCTCGTGACGCGCCGCGCGCCGTGACGTGCCCCCCACCCAGGAAGCTCCGCCCATTTATTCTTAACTCGGCTCTGGAGGGGAAAAACAATTTCAAGATGGCGGCGGCGCGGACAACAATGGGGGGCCGGGGGTCCGGGCCGGCCCGCGCCTGAGGGCGGCGGCGGGAGAGGC